>JAXIVJ010003083.1:0-25000 GCA_036785665.1 Chirona hameri
CACCATGATCGCAAGGCCTTCTTCCGGTTTCGAGGCAGCTCCGCTTCAATAGTTCGGACCTTTATACCCAAGTATTTGTAATATGGGGCGTCGCCAACAGGGGGTCGGGGAGCAGGGCCCCGCCAGGATCGCTCCGGCCGGAGCCCCCCCCCCCCCCCCCCCGTTTGCAGGATTTTAACATTAGCCCTATGGGGCTAGCCCCCAAACCTCTGACTGTCCCCATTCAAAATTGTATGGCGACGCCACTGCTTTTAACCCATTGCTAAGCACATGTATTCGATCACTGTCAGCATCACTGCAGTCAAGCGGCGCGGCGTCTGTTGTAAGTGGTAGACATTATTGTCTACCGCTTCCATCAGAGTCGACGCTTCGATCTTCCACGGACGAAGAGGCGCCTCTCGTCCAAATTACATCGTAGTCACGTCGTTGCGGTGCCTGTTGAAGTCTTTCCCGTAGCGCATTTGACAATCGCGCCCGCCTGACTTCTTCTTGCACCAAGAAGAGTTGACAGGGAGAGATGTTCGAGTTGATGCATGGGGCTGGCGCCGCGACTCGTGCTAACTCGTCCTATTTACCCTTGACTGGGATGACCTGCGTCGGTGGCAGCGGCCTGAGTAAGATGAAGTCAATGCGCGGGGAGGACCGTGCCGAACGTTTGTGACACGTACATCCTTCGACTTTAAATTCCGCCTGTCAGCAAATATTGCGCGATCGGATATGGTCCATGCAAACAGCTCTGCTTAGCGAAGGGCGCCGACACCATGGTGTCGGTGCGAAACGCATTTAAACGTAAGGTTTGAACCAAATACAAATATGCGCTCAGCTTTAGCTGACAGCACGAGGATAGACCGTTCACCGTAAGTCCAGGAGCTTCCCGTCTCGGGATACAACTTTTTTTTAGCGGGAAAGTGATTTAGGGCAGCCCTGCCTCGTCCGAAGTGATAAACTCATTCTACCTCAATTGAAGGAATAACACTATACACTATTGTTCTTCTTGTCTCCCATGAGTGACACACAGTGGCGTGCGTATCAATTCCCAAAGGGTCGGCTTCAGGGCCATCACTCGGTCTGAGAGGCTCTGGGTTCTTAGGGACCCCTTTGTCAGCCTGAGGAGACCCTTTGTCAGCCTGTGGGCCCTTAGGTTTCGTCTGAGGGGCCTTTGGTTGGCGTGAGGGGACCACGGCCGGGTTGAGTGGACAGCACCCCGAAGGGAAACTTGTTCGGCCTGATGGGCCCACAGTCAACTTGAGCGGTCCTCGGTCGGCTTGAGAGGACCTCGATCGGCCTGAAGGAGAACTCTGTCAGCTTGAGGGGCCCCCTGTCGGCCTGAGGGGCCCTCGTACGGCATGAGAGACCCTTAGATGATTTCGATGCCTGCCAGAACCCTTGCCATGCCTGAGCAGATCCCAGGCTGGTCTGAGAGGGCGAATGTCGAGGCCTGAGAGAGCCTCGCACCTCCGGCGGTCACTGGCCGGAAGGGTGCCGCCATTGGCAAGAGGGGCACCGTCATTGGCCGAAGGGGCGCCGTAACTGGCCGATGGGGCGTCGTCACTGGCCGCAAGAGTGCCGTCACTGGCCGAAGGATTGCCATCACTGGCGAGATGGGCGCCGTCATTAGACGGAGGGGCGCCGTCACTGACCAGCTGGGCGCCGTCATTGGCTGGAGGGGCGCCGTCACTGAACAGCGGGGCGCCGTCACTAGCCGAAAGGGCGCTGTCACTGACCAGAGGAGCGCCGTCATTAGCCGGAGGGGCACCGTCACTGGCCAGATGGGCGCCGTCATTAGACGGAGGGGCGCCGTCACTGACCAGCGAGGCGTCGTGATTGGCTGGAGGGGCGCAGTCACTGGCCGGAGGGGCGCCGTCACTGGCCGGAGGGGCGCCGTCATTGGCTGGAGGGGTGCAGTCACTGGCCGCAAGGGGCGCTGTCATTTGCCGGTGGGGCGCCGTCACTGACCGGAGAGGGGCCGTCACTGGTCAAAGGGGCGCCGTTACTAGTCATAGGGGCGCCGTCACTGGCCAGAGGGGCGCCGTCACTGGCCAGAGGGGCTTCGTCACTGGCCAGAGGGACGCCGTCACTAGCCGGAGGGGCGCCGTCACTGGCCAGAGGGGCTTCGTCACTGGCCGGAGAGGCGCCGTCTATGACGGGATGCCGTCACTGGCCGCACAAGTGCCGTCACCTGGCCATAGGGCGGCACATGGCTAGGTAGCGGCACATGGCTAGGGGGCGGCGGCACACATGACCAGGGGTCGGCAACTGGAATGAGCGCGGCATCTGACCTGAGGGCGGTGCCCCGCCAGAACGCGGTACGTGACCTGAGGACGGGACCTGGCCTGAGGGCGGCACCTGGCTTGAGAGCAGAGGCGTCGCTACCTTCTAAAAAGTGTGGGGGGTCCACTGCCAGGGGTCGCCATACCCAGAGGAGGGGGCGCCCCGGCCTAGAGGGGCGTAAATCCCATGAACTTCCTAGTCTTGACTTGCTTAATTTTCCGGCCACTCTTTCACATAAAAAGAGCAAGTGAACTTACTACCAATCCTTCCATATTGGGAGCATGGGTTTTATGTCAGAAAAAGTTTTCAAAGCGTCGCGAAACAGCGTTATTGCTGATGGGAAGACATTTGCAATGCCCGGTCAATGGTGGTGAAACATGCATCGACGAGTTATAATTACATATAGACGAACTATATCGACGAATCAAGACATAAAGGTCGACGTTACGCAGCGGGCAATTCATTTTTTTTTATCGAAAAAATACAGCTTTGACAACTTCAAACATACACCCGCACAGCGGCACGCTCATGCAAGGACTGCGCATTGCACATCGACATGGCACATATTCCTGACTAATGAGCGACTAGTTGAATTAACCCGCGCTCCGCTGGGGAGAGGGAAAATTGTAGCCCCCCCCCCTCCCGGATTTTCTCAATAACTTGAAAACTATGAGTACAAATCAAGTTTTGATGCAAATTGCAAAACAAAAACGTAAAAAGAACGGAAATGACATTCTCTTAAAAATGGTTATCTCGGGGGGCGGAAATTTTTGGGTTTTTGACCAAAAGAAAAAAAACTTATCTTTTTAATTTCCACACAATCCTTTTTTTAAGATATTCAACAAACCGGAATATATGTTAGCAAACCAACGATGGACGATACCCAAACCAAATTTCAAAGCAATATCTTTTTTTTTTGACTAACTTATGGCTCCCTAAGTATAAGTAACTCATGACGTCATTTTGTCAAGCTACATTTTTGGCTTGTATTGACCAGATACAGACTTATAAATACCACCGCTGTATTTCTGAGACAAAGCTGGTCAAGACACATGTCTTCTGTATTTATATTAATCAATTTCAAATGTTGTCCTTGTTGTGACCTGACCTTGACCTGAGGGCCATTATATGGCGTCAGGTTGTGAAAATGACTGCTACTATCGAATTTTACGTGTAAAATAACCCATACAACATGTGTCGCATGACTTTCTTAGACCTGTGACCTTTTGTGACATGACATTGACCTTGACCTTTGCTTACAAGTTCACTTTCGCTTATACGGGAGATGCATTACATTATACCTTTGAGAGCATCTTGTGCGATAATAGTCGCAATGTAAAGCTTTGGATGGAAAGTATGGCCCAAAAACACAAATTCTTCAATTTTGACCTTTGACCTGATTTTACATGCCATGTGACCTTGTTTTAAGAATTTAGGGTATGCAATATATTCGTCTCTATGAGAGCTTTCGATCGCCGTCTTGTGCGTCCCACTGCGGTCATTAGTTCGTAAGATACGAGGGGGGATAAAATTTACCCCCCCCCCCTCCCCCCAGCGGGGCGCGTACGGCTGTCGGCACCAGCGCGGCGCGGGTTAACGGATCATATCGACTACCACTCGATGCATTTCACTCCACATATTCCCAGCACTGAAGGTTTGGGTAGTAAACAAAATTCACAATGAAGAAAATAATTAAAGGAAAGCTTATCAAGGAAGGAAAGGAAACATCAGCCAATAACTTGCAAACGGTAAATCGCACAGGCATAAGAATGGTACCGATCGCTTCGGTGCATCATGACAAGTACAGTGGTGAATAATCAAAGGGATCGGCCAAGGTGCACAACCAGAAAGCACATTTCGGGAAGGGGATACAGCTGTTGGGATCGTCATGGAGAGTCCAAAAGGAGCCTCATTTCCGATACAAAGGGGTGCACGACTTGAGGGGCGATACCTGCACTCGCAGGGGCGCCCCCTCTCCGCGCGAGGAATGCAGGGGCGCCGACTGCACAGTCACAACGCATTATGCCGCCCCCGGAAGGTATCTCGTCGCCCTTGAAAGGTATCATGCCGCCCTCGAAAGGCACCATGCCGTCCTTGGAAGTTGGAAGGCATCTTGCCGCCCCCAGAGCACATTATGCCGCCCTCAGAAGACGTATTGCCGCCCTCTGAAGGCCTCGGAAGACATCTTGCCGATCTCGGAAGGCATCATGCCGCCCTCGGAAGACATCTTGCCGCCCTCGGAAAGAATTTTGCCGCCCTCAGAGCGCTTTATGCCGCCCTCGGAAGGCATCTTCCCGCCCTCACACATGTTATGAAGGGGGCGCACATGAGCTTGTGCCCTCATTGGCATAGGGGCGCACAGACATGCTGGCGGTAGTGCGTGCGAAGAAATTCACAAAGGACCAGGTCATTGCCTTGAGGGGCGCCACCCGATCGACATGGGCGCCACCAATATTGACGAACATTTTGCAAGCCTCTCCTTCCGTACCGTGCGGAAGGAGAGGGCCCCCCCCCCCCCCCCCCCCCCCACCCCCGTCACTAGCAGGAGGGGCGCCGCCACGGGCCAGAGACGGGCAGTCACTAGTCGGAGGGGTGCCGTCACTCGCCGGAGGGGCGCGGTCACTGACGAGAGAGGCACCGTCACTGTCCGGTGGGGCACCGTCACTAGTCGGAGGGGCGCCGTAACTCGCCGGAGGGGCGCGGTCACTGGCGGGAGAGGCGCCGTCACTGTCCGGAGCGACGCCGTCACTGGTCGGAGGGGCGCCGTCACTCGCCGGAAGGGCGCGGTCACTGACCGGAGGGGCGCCGTCACTGGCCGGAGGGGCGCCGTCACTGTCCGGAGGGGCGCTGTCACTGATCGGAGGGGCGCCGTCGTTGGCAGGAGGGGCGCTGTCACGGGCCGTAGACGCGCCGTCTACGGCAGGGGCCTCCTCACTGGCCGGGCGGCGTCACTGGCCGCAAGAGCGCCGTCACTGGCCGGGGGAGCGTCCTCACTGGCCAGAGTGGCGCTGTCACTGGCCAGAGTGGCGCCGTCACTGGCCGGAGGGGCGCCGTCACTGATCGGAGGGGAGGCAGCTTTGCATGGGCGCCTCGGGTCCAAAGGATCAGGTCATGCCCTGAATCACCGTATACTCGGTACACCACTGGCTGGCGGGCATTTTTAGTGTCTTTTTTAGTTTTTCCTTTTTTCTCTTTTTTTCGTTTGATCCTCCGGTGCCCTCTTAAAACACAGAACAGACCCACTTTTTGGGGGGCGCCTTCGGCGCCCGCTCAAAAGTGGGAGCGTCCGGGGCACCCGGACCCCCCCCCCCCCGTAGCGACGCCCCTGCTCGAGGGCGGCACCTGGCTTTAAAACGAATAGGTTACCTTGAAAGTTGTCTTGAAGTTCAACCATTAGGTGCATCTTGAGCTCAAAACTATGTATATGACTTTGGTTTGGACAACTGATGGATATATGTGGAGAAAGAAGTAAGTTTCTCTTTCCTTTCACGAGAAATCGTACGATAGCAGCTGGCGTTCTGGCTCCGCCCCGCTCCGCCTGACGCCAAGTACAGTCTCTGACAAGGGGCCGCCGCGCCGCCCGGGCGGCTGAGCGGATATTAACGAGGCGTCGTGACCAGAGACTACGTGCCAGAGAGTGTACCTGCCTCCGGCGGCGCGGCGGCGAGCGTTCATTCCCCGATCGTGGCCCGGAACAGCGGGATTGAAATCGGGCCCACTAGTCCTGTGTCGAAATTACTTAACGTAGAGAAGTAATTATTTCACCACAAACCATTTTTAGATCTGCTCTACAAATCTGCTATCTCAGTCCAAAACCCCATGTTAAAGGTGAACTATTCCCTTTAAGGTGGCACCTGCCCAGGAGGCGGCATCTGGCCTGAGGGCGGCACATGACCTGAAGGCGGCACCTGTCCAGGGCGGCATCTAGCCTGAGGTGCAGCAAATGTCAGATATAAAATTCCGTAAGCATGTCTATTTCCGCGCCTTCGGCGAGGAAATTGGTCGGCTTACGAGGCCCTTCCGCGCCTTCGGCGTGGGGCGGGGGGGGGGGGGGGAGGCGGCGGGGGGCGGCGGCCGCCCCCCGCTGCCCCCTCTGTATCCGCTAGCAGGGCGCGGCCGCCCCCCGCCCCCCCCCCCCCCCCCCCTGTATCCGCCCCTGGTGTGAGTGTCAGTCAGAATCTAAGCAGGACTAAAGAAGTCATCTGACCCTACATCACGGAACCGATTTGTCAAACACATCCAAACAAATGAGTCTCGTGATTGAATTATGACAAACGTGTTAAACAATACGAAAAGAGGAAAAAATAATGTAATTAATGACAAACTAAAGGATCCTGGATCAAACTTATCTACGGATCGATCAAGTTGTTCAAAAACTATGCAAGCTAAATCTTGAAAATTGATAAAAGCCTTGACTAGGCTACATTCCTACAGCACAACCTCTGAGTAAAGAGAGTCTTACAAACACAATCCTCTCAGTTGATGAACATACATTTATTTCTGATCGATCGTAAAACCCTATTACGTAAGGCTCTGTTAGCCTCATTAATTGGGGATAGACGTCCGGCTTAATTAACTCACCGCAGAACAGCGGAGCAGCCGGCTGAGTTGGGACGCTGCGCAGGTACTAATGGGGTATGTCAGCAAAATTTCCGCCACCAGGGCGGCGCTGCGCGCAATGTGACTCAAGCGGCGATCGCCGCCATTGGCGACAATGCATTAAAGAGACTGTCCCACCTTTTTTAAAGTTGTCGAATCACACTTCATTGTATGTCTACATATCAGGCGAGGTCAGCTGATCATGTTCGTGAACTTGTTTTCCGAACAAAAATGTGTATCTTTGAAGATATTCAACTTTTAGTTTTTAGCGGAAAGTTGGGTTGGTGACGTCATATGATTTTGTTTTAATAACAGGGAAATCCTGTGTGCTGCCAAATGTATGGTACCATTTTTTTGTCGACATCTATTGCGCAGAAAAAGCAAACCACCCGGTGTCTAGATTGGCTTAGATTGCGAACCACCCGAGGATCGAGAAATGAAAGACGAAAAGATCCCAAGGCTGACCTTAAAACAAGTCGACTATCATTACCAGTTGGGTAAAGAGAGACGACGCTGTCGGTTTAGAGTCCCTATTCAAATACACATGGGTCTTATCTTTTACAGATGTCAAAATCAAACTCGAATATTTTTTTGATTAGATAATTGTGGTTGTTTTAACTTCTACCATACTTAATTTCCATGCCAAGCCATCAAAATGGCTATCTCAACTCGAATATAATATTAAGGTGGGATAGTCCCTTTAAGTCACTGTTTAGGGTGGCTCTAAACATAGTTACGATCGAAAGTGCCAAAGGCTCACATCTCATGTGGATCGCTGAAGCTTTCTGAGTTGAATGCTGTCATTTTTTTATGATATCAATAATTGGGGTTGCACAAAATCGCGGAAGTCAACCATGCGTGGCAAACCGCCATAAGGGCGAGCGGCCCATCCAGCCTCAGCAGACGATCAACCATATCAACTCGCCGCGGCAGCCGTCGTCGGGGCTGCGGGCTGCGGCTCCTGGGCGGGCAATCTTTGTATCCACCGTGGCTTCGGGACAAACAACAATATAATATTGGTGGCAAAATTCACTGTACATTAATTGCGATGTCACCACAGATGGAACTTACTATTTGAAACACTCTTAAAACAAAATACTCACCTTCGATTGAGCAGAAAATCGTATTGTCGACACCTGCTTATGACATCCTGCTGGAGCAGCACAGACCGCCATCCTCTCCAGCAAAAAAATTATGAAAATACAAAAACTTTCATATAAAATACGGCAGGACCAACGACTTGCTAAGCGCGGTGGCATATGGTCTAATTTTATTCCCTGCTCAGTGCCACTCCTTCAGCTCCTCCCGTTCCTTCTGCGCCGCCTACACCATCGTTCATTCTCATCGCCATCTTGTGTGGCCTTGATCGTATTATAAATATCAATAATTACGGGAAACCAAAATACTGCCGTTCACCCGAGCCGCAGCCAGCCCTCGCCACCGAAGACGACGGCCGGCCGCGGCGAGACGACATGGTCGATCGCCCGCTGGGGCCGGACGGCCCGATCGCCCTTATGACGACTCGCCACGCATGGTCGACTTCGGGGCGATTTTGTGCAACCCCAATTATTGATATACAAAATGGCAGTATTTAACTCAGAAAGCTTCAGCGAACCACATGAGACGTGACCCTTTAGCATTTTCCAGCGTAACTATTTTTAGAGCCACCCTCAAACAGTGACTTAACCCTCGCCCTACGGGAGCTTTTTTCACCTGCGCCCTACGGGGGGGGGGGGCTGGCAGGCCCCCTGTTAACTTCCAAACCAATCAACTTAGAGCAATGCGGTGAGTACCAGCATGTTGCCTGTCATGAGAGGAATCTAACAGTATGCGATTTTTAGGTTTAGGTCAACGGATGACCTTCCAGGTCAAGTGAATGACCTCGGAATTACCACGTCCAAAACAGCGATTTTGCTCTTCAGAAAACCTCAAAATTAGAAATTGATAAATGTAAATAAAAAGGCATGTTCCTAGACCAGTTTTGGCTCAGAGATACAGAAAGGGTAATTATTTGTTCTTATCTGGTCAGAAAAAGTCCAAAAAAAAAAAATGACGATTGTCACAAATGTCATCAGTTTCTTACACTTAGGGAGCCATCACTCAGTCAAAAAAAAAAAAATTGCTTTGAAATTTGGTATAAGTATTGTCCATACTCAGTTCTCTCACAAATATTCCGGTTTTTCTAATTTCTATGAAAATTTTGATTTTGTGGGGATTTTAACCAAAAAAAGTGTTTATTTATTTTAGGGGTCAAAAAACTGTTTTTTTTTTAATCTGATATTGCCATTTTAAAAAGAATGCCATTTTGTATCTTTGGTGAATTGCGTTTGCAATTTGCTTTAAAACTCTATTTTCTACGATTTTTCAAATATTTATATAACAAAAATACCAACATGACGTCATCAAAACGTCATTATTTCCCAAATTTCTCAACCAATTTCAAAGAAATGTTTACAGCCTACGTATAATTGCTGTAAACTCAGCTACCGAAAATTTCAGCAAGATGCACCGCATGTGTAAAAAGTTATTCAAGAAAAACCTCAGGGGGGGCCTGTCAGGTCCCCGTAGGGCGAGGGTTAACCCTCGCCCTACGGGGGCGGGGGATCCTAAAACGACCCCCCCCCCTGAGGTTTTGCTTGCATGACTTTTTAGACATGCGGCGCATCTTGCTGAAATTTTCAGTAGCTAAGTATACAACAACTATACGTATGCTGTACAAATTTCACTCAAATTGGTTGAGAAATTTGGGAAATAATGATGTTTTGATGACGTCATGTTGGTGGAAAAACGACAAATGTTTGAAAAATCGTAGAAAACAGAGTTTTGAAGCAAATTGCAAACGCAATTTATCAAAATATAAAATGCCATTTTCTTTCAAATGGCAATCTCGGATTTTCAAAATTTTGGATTTTTGACCCCCAAAATGAACAAAATCTGAGTTTTTTTTAAAAAAATCACCACAAAATCAAAATTTTCGAAGATGTTAAAAAACCGGAATATATATGAGATAATTGAGTATGGACAATACTCAAACCAAATTTGAAAGAAATACCTCTATTTTTGACTGAGTGATGGCTCCCTAAGTGTAAGAAATTCATGACGTCATTTTTGTAATCACTTTTTTGACTTTTTTTGACCAGATACGAATACAATTTACCTTTTCTGCATTTCTGAGACAAAACTGGTCTAGGAACATGCCTTTTTATTGACATTTATCAATTTCTCATTTTGAGGTTTCTGACAGCAAAATCTCTGTTCTGGACGTGGTCGATCGAGGTCATTCACTTGACCTGGAAGGTCACTCGTTGACCCGAAACCTAAAAATTGCATACCGTTATATTTCAAACATGACAGGCAACATGTTGGTTTTTACCGCGTTGTTCCATGTTGCTTGGTTTGGAAGTTAACAGGGGGTCTTTTTAGGACCCCTCCCCCGTAGGGCAAAGAAGGTGAAAAAAGCTCCCGTAGGGCGAGGGTTAATGCATTTTCGTCAATGGCGGTGATCGCCGCTTGGGTCACATTGTTCATCAGCGCCATCCACATCTTTGTCAACTGACATACCCCATTGACCCAGCCCCCACCGTTAACAGTTGGCAGCACTCGGGCGTTTGGGCGTTTAAAACCTACTACACAATAGGGTTCACATGTTAAATCGATGATTTTCAGATAAAGCTGGCTCGTAACTATGGTACATATTTTCAATCCGATTTATGGACCAGATAGCTAAAGCCTTGGCTACAGCGTTTACATTTACAATTTTTCGATATTCTGGGCGCAAAAGGGTAAAATGGGCTCGGGCGTTAACCAATGTCGGAACGACCGCGGACCGCTTCCAAATGCTACTACAGGTACTGAAATATACACTACTTCGACTACTACTTCGTAGGGTATTAACAAGGTCTGTAGGGTATACATAATTACCGCTTCCAAATGCTACTACAGGTATTAAAATATACACTACTTCGACTACTATTTCTTATATTTGCTGGAATTGAATTCAATAAATACAGAAATAATCTATGAAAATACAAGTTATTGATAGCAAACAATAATTTGAATTTATAATAGGCAAAACAATTAGCAGAAAAAATACATCTTGTCTAATTCATTTGGGCGTTACATTCCCTACCGTTCTACCAGCCGTCTATTACCCTGCATTGACCCGGCGCCCGGCGCGCAACACTGTTCGCTCAAATCGGCCGAGCTGCCGGCGCCCGGCGGCGCATCTGTTCCCCGGCCCGGTCAGAGTTGCGTCGGCGGCGACAGAGGATGGCCGTGGCTGAGCCGTCCGTGTCGCCTGCTGTTGGCGGTGTCAATGTCGCTACCGACAGCTGTGTGCTGCACATGCCGCAGCTGCGCTGCCAGCGACACACCGGGCCGCACAACACCTCCCGGCTCATCTGCGCCGCCAGCGACGGTGAGGAGCGCGCCTCAGACATGTACGCCGCCCTGGTGACGCTCTCTGTGTTCATCGTGCCGCTGGCCGTGCTCCTGAACCTGGCAGTGGTCGTCACCGTGTACATGAACCGGAGACTGCACACAGTCATCAACGTGCTGGTCACCGTCCTTTGCATGAACAACGTCATGTGGACGGGGATGCCGATCGTCATTTTAAGTTACCCGAATTTACGACAGCCGGCGGCGTGTCAAGGTTTGTGGTTTCTTCTTGTCAACAGGTCGGTGATGTTTTCCAGCATTGTGTTCATTACTCTCCTCAGATACCTCATCGTGGTGAAAAACCACAGCTACCCACCCAATAAGTGCAACGTTGCATTTTTCGTCACAGTTACTCTTGTAATAGGAATAGCTAAGTGGATAGTTCAAGTCAGCTCAAACGAGCTAATATGTCAAGAAGAGGTTGCCTGGTCTCCTGACAATTTTGTGATATTGAAAAAGTTGGACGAAACAGTAAAAGCGGCTCCGATAAGTATGGCAGCAACCGCGCTCGAGTACGGCGCTGGAATCATCACCCTGGCCTTCTGCTACGCAGAGATCCTGAGAAAAACGATTCGCTCCCGGGGGCGATTAGAAAGGGCCAGGAATTCCTCGGGACGAGCAGCCGATCAAGTGGCAAGACAGTCAAGCAGCACCAAAGCCAAACGAGAGCTCACTGCAAAACAGGAAGCCAGCCAGCCGAATCCAGACGAGAACATCCAACACAGCATCCACCAGCCCTCCACTTCAGCCCTTCAACTCCCGATGGCCAGTCGTCCCAGTCGAGAGCGAAACATACCGTCCCGCCTGACGACTGGCGCAGGTCACACGGCTCTCCCAGTCATCCTGCCGGAGGAGGAGCCTGACCCGCTGAGTTCTCTGCCGGAGGAGGAGCCTGACGCGCTGAGTTCTCTGCCGAAGGAGGAGCCTGACGCGCTGAGTTCGGCAGCCGGATGTGGAGCCTGACGCGCTGAGTTCTCTGCCGGACGAGGAGCCTGACGCGCTGAGTTCTCTGCCGGAGGAGGAGCCTGACGCGCTGAGTTCTCTGCCGGAGGTGGAGCCTGACGCGCTGAGTTCTCTGCCGGAGGAGGAGCCTGACGCGCTGAGTTCTCTGCCGGAGGTGGAGCCTGACGCGCTGAGTTCTCTGCCGGAGGAGGAGCCTGACGCGCTGAGTTCTCTGCCGGAGGAGGAGCCTGACGCGCTGAGTTCTCTGCCGGAGGTGGAGCCGGACGCGCTGAGTTCTCTGCCGGAGGAGGAGCCTGACGCGCTGAGTTCTCTGCCGGAGGTGGAGCCTGACGCGCTGAGTTATCTGCCGGATGTGGAGCCTGACGCGCTGAGTTCTCTGCCGGAGGTGAAGCCTGACGCGCTGAGTTGTCTGCCGGAGGAGGAGCCGGACGCGCTGAGTTCTCTGCCAAGTACCGTCCGGGTCCGCTCGGTCAGGTTTGCCCTACTGGAGTACCGGCGATCCAGCACGTCTTCCCACTCGACGTCAGCGGAGACGGAGACGGCGGGGCCAGCAGAGCCTCCGACTGTGTCACCAGCAGCGGCTGACTCAGAGATGGCAGGTGATGACTGCCCCACCGCAGCTGCAGCAGCTGCAGCATCACAGACCAAAGGCGCCAGGTCCAGGTGTCTTATCCTGCGGCCGGCATGTCTTCTGAATGCTACATCCAGGGATTCGGTGCCCGGTGCCGGACCGAGGGTCGCCTCAGGCAGTGTTCAGCAGCCGACCCGGCGTGCGGCCCGCCGCCGGAACAATCGGGTCGACATGGTCGCAGGGGTCTCCCTGTCCGGCTGTCTCTTCATCTTCCTGATCGCTGCGGCGCCCATCATATACGTTGCCAAGTTCTTGCCCGGGACCGAGTGTGTGATCCTGCCGCGCCAACGCCTGCCCATGTTCGGCGTGGTGATGGTCAGCACCGGCTGCGCGGCCATCTTCAGCGCCCTGTTGCTTGGTGGCCTTCAGCAGGTACTTCAGGCAGGCGTTCCTAACCTAACCTAACCTAACCTAACCTAACCTAACCTAACCTAACCTAACCTAACCTAACCTAACCTAACCTAACCTAACCTAACCTAACCTAACCTAACCTAACCTAACCTAACCTAACCTAACCTAACCTAACCTAACCTAACCTAACCTAACCTAACCTAACCTAACCTAACCTAACCTAACCTAACCTAACCTAACCTAACCTAACCTAACCTAACCTAACCTAACCTAACCTAACCTAACCTAACCTAACCTAACCTAACCTAACCTAACCTAACCTAACCTAACCTAACCTAACCTAACCTAACCTAACCTAACCTAACCTAACGGCCATCTTCAGCGCCCTGTTGCTTGTGGCCTTCAGCAGGTACTTCAGGCAGGCGTTCGTCAGGACGTACCGCACGGCGACCGGCGCGCTCAGCGTCAACAGTGAACAGGGCACGCGGAACAGTCAACAGTGAACAGGGCACGCGGAACACGGCAGTATATGTAACACCCTGTCTGTCTGTGTAACTGACGCGCCAATAGAAACAGCCACCGCGCTGTGGATCTTTGACCAAACACATGGGCGTATGTGTATGCAGCGACTGCAAAACAGACTCAGAAAAAGCTCAGGACGCAAAACGCTCCGAATGGTATTCAGAAATGCCAGCCGCAGATACCGCAACAATTTTGGGTAAAATTGGGACGGGACCCATGCCCATACTTTATGCAAGATTCAGGGAAGATATGGAAGACCCATACCCATGTTTTAGGGAAGATTCGACATATGACCCTATTCGACCCTAGCTAGCCCAGTTTCAACTTATGATTAGTTGTTGGCTTTGTTCTAATCCGTCGTTTTTCCTACTAATTAAACGGTTAAGCTCAGGGTATAAAACCCTGAGTTCACGAGAAGTAATTCATATTTTCGTTTTTTTCTTCAAAATCATGCAAAAGGGCGAGTTACCACGATAGTGAGTTAAGGCGCCCCAAGGCACGGGGCAAGACACTATCAATGCAGTCGTATTTTATATCTGGAGCGGCGCTACCATCACACATCTTGCTCGATTCGAGCGATTCCAGCACAGGTTTTTAACGTGGCTAGCTTCAAACACTCGGGAACGGTGTCCTTCTTTGGAATATGAGAGACTGCTCTCATATTTCTGCATGAATATAAAGATCGAGGCACGACTTATCCAGTCAGACCTACTATTCCTGCACAGCGTTCTTCACCAGCGGCTGGACTGTGCACGGCTGACCCCACTGTTCGGACTGTTCGGCCTGTTGGGCCTGGTCAGACGTTCGCGTCACACTGGCCTCTTCCAAGTGCCGTGTGAAAGGGTCAACACTGTAAAAACGGGATTCCCTACTCGCGCTCCTATAACCTGTACCCACTTTCTACAGGACAAGTAGAAAGTCAGCAGACTTGTTCCTCCCGCTAGTATTATTCAAATTCGACGTACGCTGGTTTGCCAGTGGAGTCGGGGTACGTTCCTTTCACAGCCGATCACCCCACCATGTCGCTGTGAGTTCCTGTACGAGCGTCGAGCGTGGTAGTGCGCGTGGTAGTGTGCGTGGTAGTGTGCGGGTGTGTGCGTGGTAGTGTGCGTGGTAGTGTGCGTGTGTGTGCGGGTGTGTGCGTGTGTATGTGTATGGGTGTGTTGATGTATGTATTGTTTTAACAACGGACTGCATCCGTAATTGGGTATTGTACCTGTGGACTGTGGAGTGTTTATGTGTAATACACAACATAAACAACATATACATTATTTTTGCTGGAAATCGTTATTGTTGTGGTTATACATGCCCGTGAACGGTACTCGGAATCAGGTAGGTCATACCTAATCATTGTTCTCAACCTTGAAGGCGATATTCAGATGGTAGTTGGTGCCTTTGTTTTCACGCGGCGGTTTCATATTGATTACCATACCCATAGCAATCCGGAAGTGTACCAGAAGAAAATGCAATTAATCAGTGGAACTAGAGGAACCAGTGGAACCAGTGCAACCAGTGGAATATTAGACAGTTTCGCTACCTCATAACCATACATCACATTGGCTCGAAGTGAACTGTCGGACGTCTTTTGTGGTCAAGGCGAACAGTGCCTGAGCTCCATCTCGGTATTCTGGAAGTCGCTGCTCGATGATTTTGACATCTGGACTACATTGTCCGGGTTTGATTGGATCTGGAGCCACGGCCACCGCTATGACGGGGAAAACTCTGGCAGGAACGGCGTACCTCGCGATAAAATGGCTTCGCTATTCTCCAGGGCAATTCAAGCACTTTGTGTGATGCTTCAAGTCTATCATCTGCAAACGTGGCTTTTCTTGCGTATGTTACCAATTTGAAGGAAGGTTAGGGTGGCTAAGACAAGTACAAAGGCAGACGCAGGATGGGCTTGCGAGGCGCAATAAGTAAGACAGTGTTTAGTACAAACAATACAATATTCAAGAGGGGACTTTCCACAGTGGATATCTTGAATAACAATACTAGTAGGTGATAAGTCAGTTATCACGGCTATCAAATACCCCTTCTATTTTTAACATCGATCCCACAGTGCTGGAGATACGCGGGACAAGCACAGCCTGTCGCGCGCGCGTTATGATGCATACTCCAGTAACTGACCGATTTATGTCGAGACATATTTTGAAGAACAAAAACATTGTCAAAATGTTCAAACAGTTGCCTTGCTTCATCCGCTCCTTAAGTGGTGGGGTTGAGCGCTGATCAGGGTCTAAGATCGTTATGAACAGTGTGCGATACTCACTGTTGAAAACAATGGCTATTCATCCCAGTCGGTTTGATGTCTCAGCTTTTGTTCTATTTTGGTTTTGTTTGTTTCGTTTTTTAGTGTATCTTGTTTGTTGTATATTGTGTTTGTTGTTATGCTCGGTGAGTGCGTTTCTTTCGATGACTTTGCCAGTCAGTAGAAATAATTATGTTGGTTATCGCGTTCAATAAATACATAAATATAAATACATAAATCATCGCTCAAATGTGATAAACAATGTCAAATTACTCCGTGCCTGGATAATATTGACATGACCATCGCAAAGGATGTACCATCGACATCTGTGGTCACCGGCCACCGCCAGCTGTCAAGTGCCTAGTAGGTAGTCTACAGACCACCACTCCGCATATGAATACCGGCGGTAGCACACCATGATTGGCCCACCACATTGGTGATCTATCCATCACCATTCCAGTCGACGCATGCCGATCACAGCGGATATGAGCAGCAGCATAGCCCCGTCGCCACACAGGCTAGCAATAGCCGTTTTCACGAAGGATTTTGCATTTGGGGCGATTGGGGAGTTTGGGGTAAATGGGTCTATAGCTCGTAAGAATACGGCTTTTCCGGTGATTTTTGGTATCAATAACAATTTTATGAATTAATGTATAAGTATATGCTGTTACAATTCAATATTTCCCGTTAGTTTGCTTTGAATATTCAAATTCTTGAGAAAATCTGGCAATTTTGGGTTGCGTTAGTTCCTTCTACAAAACATACCGAAAACGCCCCCAAAAGAGGCTAACAAGTATACTAGATCATCAGCTTTGATTAAATAAAATACGCAATTGGCACTTAGTTAGGGCAAAATTAAAGAAATTAATGACAAAGAAATATAGCATTATGATGACAAATGCAATTTAATGTTAAAAGCATAGACAGGCCTAATTATTACATCGTCGCTCCGTCCCGCTGAGATCGTCCAATTTAGAGCGGTAACTTCGTTGGTTTCTGAAAACCGGAACAATCCTTACTCATTTATTTAAGCAACGAATCACATCAAATGTTCTTGATTTGATCAATTTATGAATTGATCAATCTCATAAAAAGCTGAAAAACTCAGAAAAAGCACCTATAAACCCATGAAACATGCGGGCTTTCTGCAGACACTGGTACTGAAAACTCAAAAATGGCTGCTCTAGATCGAACGGACGGCATGGCTGGGCGCAGACCCCGGCTCTGCACATGCGCAACGTGACGTCAGGCGACCGGCTGGCCCGTCGCCATGGTGACGGGCCGGCTGGCGCCGGAGCCACGTGGTCGCCATGGTTACCGGGCGGCGGCGCCTGCGCGGAGCCACCGCAGAGCCGGAGCCAGCATTCTCGTCATCTTACAACAAATGATCAAAACGAAATCGCTAAATTAATCCTTGCTATCAAAAGTGAATATGACTGAAAATATGAATGGACTAATTCATCTAGTTTTCATTGAAATAAGCTATTATTCCTGAAAACCATGTCGTTGCAAAATATGACCATTTCCCGAACCCCGCACATCTGGGATTCGAGCAAGATGGAGTCTCACCAAACGCCCCAAACCACCACAGCCATCTGGCATCACCAGAGCTAGTTTAAGATGAAATTGTTAATTTTAAGTAAACTATGGTGTTATCATTAAAAATGGAATTTCCAGAAAAATGCATTAATTCATAAAGTGGCGATTGATATTTAAACAAAATCACCGGGAAAAGCCGTGTTCTTACGAGCTATAAACCCATTTACCCAAAACGCCCCAATCGCCCCACTCTCCCTAACCGCAAAATTCTTCGTGAAAACGGCTAATGACAAGCCATCCAGCTATTCCTGGTCACTCTCGGTGGCATTCTTGTATTGTGCCGACGGAGGCGATCGCGCCATCTGCATCCCAACTGACCGTCTCCGTCTCCATGGCAACGAGCACGTCCAATCATTATATAAAACGTATTATATAAGCCTGCTGCCAAGAAGTTCTCCCGTCATGATCATTTCCGAGGTTACCGCGCTTTTCGGCGATTGCTGCCCATTATTGGCCGGCTAAGAATGTAATATGACGCTCGAACACGCTATGTTAAAATCGTTCAGGTAAGACAACCTGGCACGTGACATCCGTTCAGGGTAGACAGCCTGGCACGTGACATCCTTTCAGGGTAGACAACCTGTCACGTGACATCCGTCAGTCTGTCCGTTTGGAATCTGCTGCTCGTCAGCTTATCGACGTGCCGAGAAGAGAGCTGTGCGCTAATCTAGGCGGTGAGCCTCCTAACTAGAACGGTAAGACCAAAATTCCTTTACTAATAGGTAAGACGAGATCTCCCTAATTGGGTCGGCGATCAGAGGCAAGATGTCTGCTGATCTGATAGATCAGAAATGCCCTGTTGACTGACCTCAGTGATCGAAGAGAGCCTCCGACTGACCTGCGCGGTGATAACAGAGCCTCTGACTGACCTGAGTGAGCAGATGACGCGACGGTACTGCTCCATGTCTTCGGTGAGGCCCCAGAAGAACGGCTGCGCCTGCAACACGTTCGGCGGCACCTGCCAGTGGAACTTCTCCTCCTGCAGGCCGCCACGACGCTCGAAATACTCTGAAAGATAAGGCAGAAAACGTGGACAGTCAGTAACGGTAGGGGGGGGGGGGTGCGGCAGAAGATCAGCAGAGGCGGCGAGGTAGGGGAAGCAGGGGGAAGAGAAGGCGGGGAGGCAGTGTGGCGGTGAATATGGAGACGGAGAGAGGCACAAAAGGAAACAACCGGCCATCATTGGTGACCATTAGTCCTACGTCACCTGAATGTTTAACGTAGCAAAACGAGGAGTAATCAGGTAGGAGTAATGAGGTGAATTTAGCAGACTGGTGTGTTTGTTTTGTTGAGATTAAGGCACTTCGGCCTATGGGGACGATTTCGTGACTCAAGTCAATTATTTAGTCATTACTATGGGATTTTCTAGACGTAAATGTCTTTACATGAGAAGCCCAAGCTTACTTGTATTTAAATAAATGAAAAGGCTGCAGTAGTTTAGGGTGTATATCACCAAGCAGAGTGAATAATGAAGACAATATGTTTTCTACAATATTCTTCCAAGCAGATTTGATGAAATTCGTGTTACCAAGAGTCTACAACAGAAATGGTTTGGTAGTTGTAATGCTACCCCATCCACACAATTTTAGTTCAGATGTCCAAACCCCGAGGTTAACCCGGCAGCCGCTGCACAGTGGGCGATAACGGCCTGCTAGCGCGACATGGGTGAAAAATAACATTTCAAAAATGAACATTTTATACGGCTCATTTTCAAGCAAAATGTCCATAGCATGAAAGTATAACACCAATTCGTCAATAAATCTGTTTATTTGTATGCACCATGTCTCCAAACACACTATTGTTCAGCCGCCGATATTGCTATGGCGCGCCTCATTCTCATCGCATGGATATATGCTAATGTGAGAGGCGAAGAACGTCTCGTAGAGGCTTTGTGGTATTTTTTTCTTGAAAGTACAAATCATTAGCAGCCCAAAATACCTATATATGATCTTTTCATGTGAATTAGCAATTTTATATTTTAACATTAAGTGAGGTATGTTATTTGAGGTGGCTGACCAACATAATCAAAAATTGAGTGAATCCTACAATTTTAATTCTACGGTTCTCCGCTTTGATGAAACTTTTGTCTGCCTCGTTAGAGTCTATACTTTGTGCCTATTAAAAGAAAGTTTGCGCATATTTGCACTTTTTATTTTGCAGCTTATTGTATAGTGTATACCACTATTAACTCTGCGCCATTACAATGCCCGGATCTCTGCTGTCTCTAGTTAACTGGATGTACAAAGGCCATTTTTTACAGATAAAAGTATAAAGATAGCAAATGCCAAGGGCTACAAAATGGCTATCTCGGATTTTCGAAATTTTTGCTTTTTGACTCACAAGAATTAAAAAAAAAATATTTTGTTTAAAAAGATGCCATCAAAATAAAAATGTGCAAACATTTTCCAAAAACCGGAATATATGTTGGAGAACCACATATGGCCAATACCCAAACCAAATTTCAAAGCAATATCTTTGTTTTTGACTGACTTATGGCTCACTAAGTAAGAGTAACTCATGACGTCATATTTGTTATTGCGTTGTTGGCTTTTATTTACCTGATATAGACAAATACATTTCTGTATTTCTGTATTTCTGAGACAAAACCGGTCTAGAAACGTGCCTTTTGTATTTATATTTATCAATTTCAAATTTTGACCTTATGTGACCTGACCTTGATCTGAGCTGAGCTTGACGCTAACTTCACTTAAAGGGAGTGTGCCTACTGTTTTGAACTGTCAAAATTATTTTTCCTTCGATAAGTAGCTATTGTTGTGATGGTTGGATACGATGAAATTCACATCTGGAGCCCCTTTAGTTGAATTTTCACTTATATTGTTTTCGATTATTTTTCGTTTCGATATCGAAAAAACGATTCCCACTACGGTGAAGGCAATCAGAGGTAACACATTGTTACGTGAACGACGCACCTAAGACAAACATGATGCATGCAAGTATGATGGCCGCCCAGGCTCTATTGTTCGGCAGCTGCTATCAGCGCGCACGAGCTGTTTGTTCGAATTGCTATTGGCCGGTGATAACGATATGCTAGCAGTGTAATCGATAGTTGCAGTGCTTTTAGTAGTGGGAAGCCATCTGGAGTCTACCCGATAACTTTTTGCTCCCAAGCAAATGCCTGGAGTCTTTGAATATCTCAGCAACTAGGGTGAATCTGGAGAAATGAAGTAATGGTTCAATTCAGAAAATTGTGTTCTATAGACCAGTGTCAATAACCCCAACTAAGCGATGTGAGTAGGCACACTCCCTTTAAATGAGGTCAGATGGTAAAATGACTATCACTATCGAATTATACGTGTACAATAGCCCATGAAACATGTGTCGCATGACTCGTAGATTTTCTGCGCATAGTGACCTTTTGTGACCTGACCTTGACCTTTGCCAAGAATCTCACCTTAGGTCATGCGGAATGTGTATTATACCTTTGGGAGCATTTTGGGTGATCATGGTCGCTATCAAAGGCTTTGGATGGAAAGTATGGCCCATAAACACACATGCCTCGATTTTGACCTTTGACCCGACTTTGACCTAATATGTGACCTCAATTCCACAATTTCGAGTACGCTTTAGATGCGAGTCACAGAGCTTTCGAATGCCGCCTTGCGCGTCTCGCTGCGATCATTGGTTCCGGAGATAACGAGGGGGGGGGGGAATATTTGCATCACCCTGGTCAATGCCGGGTTAAACCCAGATAAAAGAAAGTGCATATTTTGAGCTCCCTGATTTATCAGTTATCGATTGATATGCTACATGTTGAAACCGATGCCGTAAATCGAAGCAGAAACGCCGTGTCGCGCAAAAAGGCCGTTCTCGCCCACTGTGCGCTGGGCCTCCCGGTCACCATCGAGACGCTGGGCTTTGTAACCTCATTGTGACCTGACCTGGGATTGACACCAAATATTACACACATGTGACCTAGGTATTCATTAAAAGAAACCAAACTTTTGAGTGGTTATCGCCACGCATTCTTGTGATATCGCCGGAAACCAGGGGAGGCACAAATAGCCCCCAAACGCCTCGCGGGTTAAAGGGAAAAGTATGAGCTGCTGCATGCTGCAAGTCAGCATCGATCGGCAGCATCACGTTCTGGTAACTCACTGCAGAGAAGGCAGCAATTGCAGCTGATACCATCCTGCCGAGCGATTTTTCCGCACCGAAACCGTCAAATATCGAATGTTAACCGGATGCATGCGGTGCATTTCAAATACGCAAGGACTAAACACAAAATCCGTCTCAGATAAATATGACATATTTACTGGTATTTGTATTTGTATTTGACGTATTTGACGTTGGACCCCATCCACGCCGAAGCGGGCTATTCCGGAGCCACATACAAGCATGGACAACACGAATGGTACACTCATCCTAATATAAAATGAAGACAGTTTCACTACAGCACATACTCCCATACAGCACATACTTCAATACTCTCACATACACATTACATCACATACACTGCAATGCTCTCACACGCACATTACGTTATATACATCAGGCTACTCTGGTTGAGGCATGTTCTGTATCGCTCTTTTGAATGCGGGCATGGCTGAGTGACGTGTCGCTAAAGGCAGCTCATTGTAATTTTGCACAACATGATATAGAAATCGGCGCTTGCCAGCCTCTGTCCTCACGCGTGGAAGGGCCAGGTCAGAGTTCTGTCGCGTAGAGCGGGAGCGGAGATCAGAATTGACATGAAGCTGGGAAGCAAGAGCCTGTGGTTCCCCGGTGTTTCGAATTTTGTGTAGTAGATTTAGGGAGTGCTGTCTGTATAGCTGCTGGGCAGTGGGCCAGCCAAGCTCAGCTCGCACGTCAGAGATGTGATCAAATTTACGTTTGCCAGATATGACACGAAGGGCAAAATTTAGAATTTTGTCAAGGCGTTGTATGTTCCTCTGCGAGCCATTGCCAAATACTGCTAAACAGTACCGAACGTGTGAAACGACCAAGGCATTTACAAGAAGTGGCAACAGCTCGCGGGGGATGCTGTGCCGCACGTGCGATAGCCCAATGAGGATACCACTACATTTTTTTACCAGGGAAGACACGTGTGAGTCCCATGTGAAGTGCTTATCAAACAGAACACCTAAATTTTTGACGTATGGGCTCTCTTGTACTATGTCTTCGCGGAACTGAACAGCAACAGGGTAAAGGTCGCGACAATTTTGGCGGGATCCGAACGCTATTAATTCGGTCTTGCTTGTATTTACTTTGAGACCATGAGAGTGAAACCAGGTATCAAGTGCACTCAGGGTGTCCTCCAATTTACTGACCAGATCATTGAGTTGGTGTTTTTTGCCGGATAACAAAATTTGAGTGTCATCAGCGTACTGGACCACATGAGCATCCCCCGCGAACAGGCACATATCGTTAGCGAATATTTGAAAAAGTAAAGGCCCAAGAGACGAGCCTTGAAAAACTCCGATAGAGTTGGGGAGAGGCCTGGAGAAATGAAGGTTCCCACTCCCATCAGCCGTACAGACAGACTGAGTGTGACCGCAGAGGTATGATGTAAACCAGGTGGGATCGATGTTATATGTACGTAGTTTAGAGAGGAGCATAGAATGGTCGATGACATCGAAGCACTTGGATAAATCGAGGAGACAGAGAAGGGTGAGTTCCTGGTGGTCAATAGCCGAAAGAATGTGATCAGAAACAGTCAGAAGGGCGGTCTCAGTAGAGAGCAGGGAGCGGAACCCGTGCTGGGATGAGGAGAACAGGTGGTTATCCGACATGTATGAGTAAAGCTGACGTTGCACAATACGCTCAATGAGCTTTGGGAAGGCAGATACAATGGAGATAGGGCGAAAATTGGAAGCTTCGGACTGGCTGCCGGCTTTGTGTATTGGATGAATAATGGAATGTTTCCAGGGCGCTGGGTATTCGCCGGAAGATAGGCTAGTATTGATGATATGGAGTAAAACGGAGCCGATAGCAGCAAAGCAAAGCTTTATTACCTGAATAGAGATGCCGTCAGCACCACAGGCCCCTGAATTTTTCATTGAGTTGAGGAAGGACCGGAGAGCGGACAGAGAGATAGGCTGTAGTTTGAAGGCACATGTGCCGACACGAGGTAGACGGACAGGGAGAGAGGGGGGCTCACCCCTGGCCCGGACCTCACTCGCAACCCGGGGACCAACGCCCACAAAGTACTGGTTTAGCTCGTCAGGGGTGGCCTCTGGCACGATGCGGTCGGCAGACTTCTTGCCCGCTATGATTTGACGTACATTCCGAAATATGGTGGTAGGACCCAGCTCACGCACTCTCCTGGCGATGTCCTGCCTTGTGTCGTGACGAATGGCAGAACGGACCTGTTTGTTAAGCGCAATGAACTCAGGGGTCCTACCACTATGGACAAGAAGTCTGCGACGCTGTGCCATCAGGTTGCGAGTGGTGTCAGATACAGGGGGAGCGGAAGGGTTACGAATTTTGATACGTTTTAGAGGTGCGTGATGGTCGAGGATGGGGAGGAGACAATTTATGAATGCAGACCACTGGTCTGACACTTCCACGCGTGAGAACACTCCACTCCAGTCAGTGGCTCTGAGAGCAGCGTGAAAAGCCGATATATTAATGCGATGTAGGCGCCTAGATGAGACGAAAATCGGCTTACGGCGAGG
Source organism: Chirona hameri (assembly GCA_036785665.1). Taxonomy (NCBI): domain Eukaryota; kingdom Metazoa; phylum Arthropoda; class Thecostraca; order Balanomorpha; family Balanidae; genus Chirona; species Chirona hameri. Next base: position 24,257 of record JAXIVJ010003083.1, read on the forward strand.
CTTGGGGATGGACAATTTAGCTTGGATGATACAGTGATCACTATAGGGACATGGACAGACAGATACGTCACTCAAAAAGTTTCCCGTATTGGACACAAACACATCAAGTAGAGATCCAGACTCGTATGTGGGACTAGTCACGTGCTGGTGCAGGGCCAGGCTGTCTAGGAACTGATTAAATCTCGATTTACATATATCGTTGTCGGACGCTAGAAGGTTGCAGTTAAGGTCGCCAGTTATTACAATATTGTCAGTGGACGAAAGAAACACGCGTTGCACTTGAGTTTCAAGAAAATCGAGGTCGGCTGATATGGCGGCTACGGTGTGTCGAGGAGGTCTATATACGCAACCTAGGTTAAAACGACGACCGTGCGAGTTACTGACTTGTAACCAAAACGTTTCTATTTTGCCGTCGTTTTTGGCACCTACAACTGATTTAAGTGGTTTTACTTTCAAATTGTTTTTTATCAGTACAGCTATTCCCCCGTAACCACTACCGTCTGGACGGTCGGCACGGTGCAGAGAAAACCCCGGGAACGTGACGAAGCGTGAGCAAGTTTCGGGGCGAAGCCATGTTTCTGTGAGCACAGCAATATCACAATTTAATAATTCTAAATCATGACGGAGGTCTAAAATCTTAGGTTTTAGGCTTAAAATGTTCAACGCCATGATGTATAAGGCCCCGCGTCCAATCGTATCAGAGCCATGAGGTTGGCGTGTCACTCCAGTTGCGTTGTGCGCCTG
>JAXIVJ010003083.1:30000-37500 GCA_036785665.1 Chirona hameri
CGTGCTGGAAAACCCCTACCATCGTGCCTTTCCCACTGTCTGGGCAGCCGTCGCACAGTGGGCGAGAACGGCGAACGGGCGAGAACAGTGGGAAATCCGAGATAGCCATTTTGTAGCCCTTGTCATTTGCTATCTTTAGACTTTTATCTTTAAAAAATGGTCTTTGTACGGCCAGTTAACTAGGGACAGCAGAGATCCGGGCATTGTAATGGCGCAGAGTTAATAGTGATATACACTATAAAATAAGCTCCAAAATATAAAAAACGTAAATATGCGCAAGGTTTCTTTTAACACGCGCACTGCAGGGGGGGTGATCTCCCCCCCCCCCCCCCACTCTCAGGTTTTTCGCAGATAGCGCTGCGCGCCGCCGGGTTTTGGCACACATGTTAGGACATCAATTGCGCACACTTCGAAGAAAAAATTGACCTCGGGTCATCTCAGGTCAGGTCACCAGACCAGGTCAAGTGACCCCACCTTCAAAAACTTTGCGTTGTGCCAAAGCCAGAGTTTCTCACCGATCAGTTTGAAACTTACAGGGTGTCATGAGGGCATAAGTACTTACAATTCATCTATCTCGGAATTTTGATATCGGTGACCTAAGGTCAGGTCAATTTCGTGACCTCCCCATAATAAGTCAATGGGGAAATATTAAAATGCTTCCTATTTCAAGGATATGCATCATATTAGTCCAATTAATTCTGGATCATGTTATTATAGGATGTTATTGATGATCCCAGTGTAAGTTTTATTTCAGTGACCCATATGGGGTCATTTGAGGTCATCCGAGTTCACCATCACTTGTTTGTCAATAACTCGCGAGATAATGAAGATAGAGAAGTAAAACCGACATAAATGTGTTTGTCTCGTCGAGACACGTCTCCCTATATGCAACACAACCTACCAGTTTTCCGTTCGCTTTGCTAGGTTAAAAGTTATTAGCGAAAAACGTGTTTGAAAAAAAAAACAGCATTTTCCCTTTTTTGACCTCTGGAGTCTCAAATATTGATCCCAGATAAAATGTGAAGCAACGTCGTCGATTGCAAATTTAAATGGCTGGCGATCGCCTTTTCCCGTGTTTCTAGCTAGCATAGTTTCCGAGATATATGGGAATGTCTGGAGCGTGGTCCTAAAACAGGAAAAAACTGGGAAATTTGACCTTTGATGACCTCTGGTGACCTCAATTTTGACCTGACCTAAAAAATACTGAAATACTTTCGATAGAACTTGTATCAAGCTATCAAACGCCGTTTTCCGCTTGTCGCTACGTAGCATAGTTTTCGAGATATCACGGGGGGGGGCGGAAATCAAACCCCCCTTGCAGTTCGTGTTCGGCGCAAACCCCCTGCAGTGCGCGGGTTAATAGGCACAAAGTATAAACTCTAACGAGGCAGACAAATTTTCATCAAAGCGGAGAACCGTGGAATGAAAATTGTAGGATTAACTCAAGTTTGTATTCTGTTGGTCAGCCACTTCAAATAACATACCTTACTTAATGTTAGAATATATAATTGCTAATTCACATGAAAGGGTAATATATAGGTATTTCGGGCTGCTGATGATTTGTACTTTCAAGAAAAAATACCACAAAGCCTCTACGAAACGTTCTTCGCCTCTCACATTAGCATATATCCATGCGATGAGAATGAGGCGCGCCATAGCAATATCGGCGGCTGAACAATAGTGTGTTTGGAGACATGGTGCATACAAATAAACAGATTTATTGACGAATTGGTGTTATACTTTCATGCTATGGACATTTTGCTTGAAAATGAGCCGTATAAAAAAAAATCACCCCATGTCGCGCTAGCAGGCCGTTATCGCCCACTGTGCGTCGGAGTCCTGTCACTGTCCCCCCCCCCCCCCCCGTCCTGTCACCGCCCCCCCCCCCCCCCCCCGGTCAGTGGGTGGTCACCAACTGCTCACCTGCCAGGGCGCGCGCCAGCTGGCGGATGACAGCCGGGCCCTGCGGTCCGGACATGTACCGCGTGCGGATACCGCGCGCCATCTCCGCGTGCTGCACGCGCAGCAGGGCTGGCTGGCCGGGCGCCGAGCATCGCTGCAGCAGGCACTCCCCGGACCTGGAAACACCACAGAGGGAACGCACCGTCATAGGTGCCGACGCCGCACAGACACACTGACTGTACACCGCTGCAGCAGGCACTCCCCGGACCTGGCAACACCACAGAGGGAACACACGGTCATAGGTGCCGACGCCGCACAGACACACACTGTACACCGCTGCAGCAGGCACTCCCCGGACCTGCCGGCACGGTACGAGTCCAGACACCACCACACATTCGCAGAATAACCAAATACTAAAGAATATGGCAGAAAGCGGCACCTGTCACACTCCGAATCAGCAGGAGAAATCTATTGAAAATGTCATACACCTGTGCTCCCACAAAGTTGATAACCGGTGACATTGAAAACAAACGATTATTGTGGATATCCAGTGGCTGACGGCTCTAACGAATAATTATTCATTTATCTGAATCATACCGATAGCACCTAAAATAAAAATAAAAATGTGGCAGCTTCAAAGTTCAGTGCGCTAAGGAATTAAATGGTGTATGACAATATATAATAATTGACCCATACACTTAAAAAGTGTCAAAACCCAAAGCCAAATTAGCATCAAGCACGGCTGGAAGTGATCATAATAGCGGCAAGCTTTTCACCGAAAATTCCGTTTCCGATTCTGGTCAGATCAATAGCGCATTGTTAAATACCGACGCGTTACCATGACAACCGCACGAATCGCCTTGCCCTGGGTATTCATCCGAGTACCATGGAAACGGCAGCATACAGGGCCATCTCCAGCCGGGATGAGCATCAGATACTGATGGGTTTGCAGAAATGATGAGACGCATGAGGCGGATTGCAGCGCGCCGATGTGTGGCCACGCAGTAGCTGTGAGGGGAGCCGGTGGCGTGTGTCGGGGCCGGACCGTCCAGCGGGGACAGCGGAGCGTCACACCGGGCCGGACCGTCCGGAGGGAGCGGCGGAGCGTCACACCGGGCCGGACCGTCCGGCGGGGGCGGCGGAGCGTCACACCGGGCCGGACCGTCCGGCGGGAGCGGCGGAGCGTCACACCGGGCCGGACCGTCCGGCGGGAGCGGCGGAGCGTCATACCGGGCCGGACCGTCCGGCGGGGGCGGCGGAGCGTCACACCGGGCCGGAACGTCCGGCGGGGGCGGCGGAGCGTCACACCGGGCCGGACCGTCCGGCGGGAGCGGCGGAGCGTCACACCGGGCCGGACCGTCCGGCGGGGGCGGCGGAGCGTCACACCGGGCTGGACCGTCCGGCGGGGGTGGCGGAGCGTCACACCGGGCCGGACCATCCGGCGGGGGCGGCGGAGCGTCACACCGGGCCGGACCGTCCGGCGGGGGCGGCGGAGCGTCACACCGGGCCGGACCGTCCGGCGGGGGCGGCGGAGCGTCACACCGGCACCGTTATGGACACACCGGCCTGGAGCCGACCAGCTGGCGGCGGCGCGTGCTCGGCCCAGCTGCGGAGTCTCTCCTGCTCCCAGCGCCGCTCGCCTGACGACACCCCGATCACGGTATGTACGGTCGGGCTGGGCGACAGCGCCGCCGCCGCCGCCGGACTCGTCACCTCCCTGCAGACGGTCACGGTCCTGCTGGTGACGCTCGCCATCGTCGTCAATCTGACCATCCTGCTAACTCTGCGGGTCAGCAGCAAGCTGCACAGCATAGTCAACGTGTTGATGGCGATCATCTGTGTCGGCAACATGCTCTGGTGCGCTGCACCGCTGCTGCAGCTTCTCGAGCTGCACGCGGCGCTCTCCGCGGCCTCGCCTCGCCTCTGTCTCGCGCGGCTGCTGCTGCTGGAGATCCTGACGGCCACCCGGTTCGGCCTCATCGTCACCGTCACCGCCATCCGCTACCTCATCGTCGTCCGTAACCGCAGCTTCCGACTGACGGCGCGCGGCGTGCTGCGCTTTGCCGCGCCGCCGCTGGCCGCCGCGCTGGCCCGCGGTCTCGTCACCATCGCCCCCAGCCTGGAGCGGTGCCGGCCGGCGCTGGCCCGCACCCCAGCCGGCCTCCCGATCGCCGCCGCTCCGCCCCCGGCCGGCGCGGCCGCCGCGCTCCTGCTGACAGTCGAGTTCGGAGCCGGGCTGGCCCTGCTGGTCTTCTGCTACGTCCGCATCTACACGCAGGCGGTGCGGGCCCGGCGGCAGGTCAGCCGCGCCCAGCTTCCCGTGCGCTGGACGACGCAGCGGCGGCGGCGGCGGCAGCGCGGCTCCCGGCGCGGCGTGCGGGCCGGCTCACTGACCTGGGCGGGCGGCGGTGCGCCGCCGACCCCGCCTCGGCTGCTGCCGCGCCGCGTCCGCTCCCTACCCCGCTCCGCCCCGCCCACACCGCACCCCGACTGGGACACGGCGCGACCGCGCACGCTCGACCCTCGCGCCCTGGAGCAACAGACGGCAGTCACCCAGCAGACGTACGGCCCGATGCAGCTGCCGACCAACACAGTCCTGGAGGCACCCGGCGGCGGCGGCGGCGGAGACTCATTGGACCCGCTCCCGCCCGGTCCGGACCCCAGGTCGGACAGTCTCACTGTTGCCTGCCTGGACGACTGGGCGGCAGCCGGCGATGTGACGCGACTCGGTGGCAACCTTTCCCCGCTGCTAGAGCGCTACAACATCGGCCTGCCGCCGTCACTGGAGGGAGCGAGCCCCGGGGACGCCGTCACAGCATTCATACCGCTGCCGGCACCGGCAGAGCAGTCCTCTGTGACCCCGGAGCCAGACAGACGAACACCAATCTCTGTCGGCGAGCCGTCACCGCCTAGTCTCGGGCCGAGCAGAGGATCCAGCCGAGGACCTAGCAGAGGGTCCAGCAGGGGGCCTAGCAGAGGGTCAAGCAGAGGACCAAGCAAGGGGCCCAGCCGTGGGCCGACGCTGGCTACGTCGAGCCTCTCCTCCCGTCAGGCCTCGGTCAAATTGAACGACACCCAGGACTCTGCGGCCCGGGAGCCGGCCCGGGCGCCACTCCGACTGGAGCGCGCCCCGCCACCGAGCCGCTGTGACGCCGCCGTGGCCGCCGCCACCGCCGCCTCGCTCACCATGTTCGTGCTCTCCTGCGCGCCCTTGGTGTGCGGCGCGGTGGCCGCCTGGCGGCGGCCGCCGTGTCTCGTGCTGCCGGCGGAGAGACTGACGGGGGAGATCGTCTACACGACCGTGGACGGCACGAACGCTGTGCTCATACCGCTGGTGTTTGTTATCTTCAGTCAGAACTTCAGACAGGAGCTCGTTCAGACGGGTCTTCGCGTCGCGCAGGTGGCAGTGATCGCACCGATGACGGCGTGCACACGACGGTGGCAGGGCGAGGGGAGAGCGGGCGCGGGGTAGAGCGGACGGAGGGGTAGAGTGGGCGGAGGGGTAGAGCGGACGGAGGGGTAGAGTGGGCGGAGGGGTAGAGCGGGCGGAGGGGTAGAGTGGGCGGAGGGGTAGAGCGGGCGGAGGGGTAGGGCGGGCGGAGGGGTAGAGCGGACAGAGGGGTAGGGCGGGCGGAGGGGTAGAGCGGACGGAGGGGTAGAGTGGACGGAGGGGTAGAGCGGACGGAGGGGTTGTTGAATACATTTTATTCAGTATTATAAAAGGGCGATAACATGCAATTTTCAGGATTGGCGCAAAAGCTCTGTCGGCTTATGACAAGGCGCCTCTCCTACACTTGTAATGATAATGATAATAAATAGGAGCAAATCAAAAACAAAAACAACCTGTAACTCATAATGGCAATACATAAATACAATCAAAACAACCCTATCTGCCGCCTCGGTACTATATTGCGCCGGTGTCGTTTTTCACTGTAGCGCCGCGACACCGCCGCCCGCCGCCGCCGCCGCACGTCGCGATGCCAAGGCCCCTTTAATGTAGTCCTGGAAGCACTCGGCCACGCGCCAGCCGTCCACAGCGTTAAGTGATGAGCCGTTAACAAGTAAATCAAGGATGTGTGCTGAAGATAACTGAGTAAGATCGTTATGGAGCGTTTCAGTTATTCTGCTAAACAGAATGTTTCTCAGTGTTTGATATAGTGGACAATCAAGTATAAAATGTTTGATGTGTTCTGTTCGGAAGCCACAAGGTCAGGAAGATGATTCAGATTGTTGGTACTGATACAGATATGCATTTAGAGAAAGTGTTCCTGTTCTAATTTGCGTGTGGAGACGGTTACCAAATTTTCTGCCGAATGAAAAATAGGGAGGGGGAGAGGGGCAGCCCAACAGTTCGGCGACTTTTTGTTTAAAGATGGATGTGTTAATTTGCTCTCGAATAGAGGGTGGGAGAAGGTTCCATTTTCTGGTAGTTTTGGGAACAAAAGACCTTTGAAAGGATGTTGTGTTGTTTGCTGGCAGAGTGTGAGTGTTAGCGTTCCTGAGGTTTCGTCTTGTGGCTCTTATGCGAGTCTGGGGAAGAATGGATTTTATGTAGTCTGGTTGTCTGTCCGGGAAGTGGGTTAATTTATGATAGAAAACTAATCTGTGCTTTTCTCGTCGAGTTTTTGACGTTTCCCAGCCTATGTCTAGTCGGAGTTTATTGGTCGGAGTTCTGAAAGGAACGCCTGTTGTCAGTCTTGCGATTCTATTTTGAAGTCTTTCCAGTCTAAGTTCGTCGTGTGTCGTTATGTGTCCGTCAAAAACTACGTCACAATAGTCGTGGTAGGGCCGTATATAAGTGGTGTACATGCTACTAAGTGTTGAACGTGTTAAGAATTTCGCTAGTGGATAGATTGGACTTAGAGCCGTATTCATTTTTCTTAATATGTCGTTGATGTGAACATGAAACCGGAGATCTTTTGACATAGTTAGTCCAAGATGTTTGTGATTGTCTGTAACGGGTATAAGTTGTCCACCAAAAGAAAGGGTGGGAGGGGCATTGTCTATTTTGCGAGTAAAAAATTGTTGAATAGTTTTGGATGGGTTAAAAGTAATTGCCCACTGGACACTGTAGTCAAAAATTGCGTTTAGGTCACGTTGTATAGAGTGTCGTACTGCGTCGGCGTTTTGTCTAGTGTGGGAAGCGTACAGAGAGGTGTCGTCAGCATACAAAAGAACGTCGTTTGTCACTTTGTTTGTTAGTCCGTTTAAGTACATTAAAGCGATAAGTGGTCCAAGAACCGATCCCTGTGGACAACCAGAGCCAGTGGTCTTTGTCGAAGAAATATTGTCTCCTATTCCTACTTGTTGCCGTCTGTTAATTAAATACGATCTTAGCCAAGAAAGAAGAGTTCCTGATATGGAAAATTCGTTTTTGCATTTGTAAAGAAGTCCTTCATGCCAAATTTTGTCGAAATATTTTGAAATGTCTAGGAAGATTGCTGTCACGTCACGTCCTTCGTCTAAATGCTTATATATGTTGTGCGTTAGGTACGTTAGCTGAATTTCAGTACTGTGATGGGGGCGATACCCGCTCTGTTTGTCCAATAGAAGATTGTGATTGGTAAGGTGCGAGTAAATTGAAGAGAATGCCAATTT
>JAXIVJ010003083.1:47500-60000 GCA_036785665.1 Chirona hameri
TATCCTCTGAATAGGAAGCATTTATATATTTTCCCATTGACTTGTAATGGGTAGGTCACGAAATTGCCCTACCCTTTGGTCACCGATATAAAAATATCCGAGTTAAACGAATTGCCGACACCTATGCTCTGATTAACTTCTGTGAGTTTCAAATCGTTCGATCAACCCCCGTGACTTTGGCACGACCGCACTATTTTTGGAGGTAAGATCACTCGACGTGACCTGATGACCTGACCTGAGATGTCCCGAGGTAAAAAAAAAAACCACCATATGTGGATAATTGATGCCCGAAGACCTATGCCGATTTTGGTGGCGCTGTACGCCGCCGATTTCCCCGCTATTCTCGAGAAACCTCAGGGAGAGTCAAAATGACCCACACCAGGGTGAAGGTTAATTAATCGGTGGCAGCGTTTTGGCTTGCCAGGAAGCCTTGGATCGTGGCCTCACGGAAATGCCGGTGGCGATAACTCAGTAACTGTTCCATCAAGGGAGCTGAAACTTGCCACAACGTGATTCAGCTCCTCATATACCCACATAGGCGTAGGAACAGGGGGGGGGGGGCACTTTCGTCCATTTCTTTTTTGCTAAAATATTTTATTTTGGTCGGTGATTTTGTTATGGCAAAAGGTTCGCCAAGACTGGAAGAGCCCGAATCTGCAAAGCAATATTGCATTCTCTCAATACGAGATCAAAGTTTAGTTTCTCTCAATACGAGATCAAAGTTTCACTCACCCTCCCCCCCCCCCCCCCCCCCACACACACTTTTCGTGACGTTTCTACGTCCCTGTTAATACCCATGACAACGGATGTTCATCGAAACCTGAAATGCAGTGCGTTTTGGCCCTGCTGATCAGTCTCGGGATACCCAATGCCTGAAAATACCCTCTCGGACCGTCTGAAGGTCGCTTTCAGACCGACATAAGCCATAGGGTTTAAAAGCCCTAAACAGTTTCAAACCCAAGCCTCAGGTGTAAAAATACCCTTTCAAATCAGCGTAGGGCCCCTCGCACCGACCGAGGGCCCTTCCAGACCAACCGAGGGCCCTTTTGCCAAGTTGCCCCCCCCCCCCCCCAAAGGCCAGGGCTGCGACCGCCCCTGCATAATTAATATAATACGTTTGAATAGTAGTAGCTTTAGACACTTTCCTTTGCCAGGTGTAACTCAATGTCAGTAGCGTAATAAGAACTGCGCACAAACCAGATGAAACAAATATAAATATTTACATTTTAGGCCAATCAAAGTTGAAAATGGCATGTCTTGTTTAAAGGCACAGCGGCCGCCCAAATCCGCTATAGCCGCTCTCAAGGAGTTCCACCAGGGCACCCGTTACCTGCCCAGGTCACCTGTCCATACAGAACGGCAGTCGGTTTAACCCGTCACCTGCCCATACAGAACGGCAGTCGATTTAACCCGTCACCTGCCCATACAGAACGGCAGTCGGTTTAACCTGTCACCTGCCCATACAGAACGGCAGTCGGTTTAACCCGTCACCTGCCCATACAGAACGGCAGTCGGTTTAACCCGTCACCTGCCCATACAGAACGGCAGTCGGTTTAAACCGTCACCTGCCCATACAGAACGGCAGTCGGTTTAACCCGTCACCTGCCCATACAGAACGGCAGTCGGTTTAACCCGTCACCTGCCCATACAGAACGGCAGTCGGTTTAACCCGTCACCTGCCCATACAGAACGGCAGTCGGTTTAAACCGTCACCTGCCCATACAGAACGGCAGTCGGTTTAAACCGTCACCTGCCCATACAGAACGGCAGTCGGTTTAACCCGTCACCTGCCCATACAAAACGGCAGTCGGTTTAACCCGCGCGGCGTCACCTGTCCATACAGAACGGCAGTCGGTTTAACCCGCGCGGCGTCACCTGCCCATACAGAACGGCAGTCGGTTTAACCCGTCACCTGCCCATACAGAACGGCAGTCGGTTTAACCCGCGCGGCGTCACCTGCCCATACAGAACGGCAGTCGGTTTAACCCGCGCGGCGTCACCTGCCCATACAGAACGGCAGTCGGTTTAACCCGCGCGGCGTCACCTGCCCATACAGAACGGCAGTCGGTTTAACCCGCGCGGCGTCACCTGCCCATACAGAACGGCAGTCGGTTTAACCCGTCACCTGCCCATACAGAACGGCAGTCGGTTTAACCTGTCACCTGCCCATACAGAACGGCAGTCGGTTTAACCCGCGCGGCGTCACCTGCCCGAGTCGGTTTAACCCGCGCGGCGTCACCTGCCCATACAGAACGGCAGTCGGTTTAACCCGTCACCTGCCCATACAGAACGGCAGTCGGTTTAACCCGCGCGGCGTCACCTGCCCGAGTCGGTTTAACCCGCGCGGCGTCACCTGCCCATACAGAACGGCAGTCGGTTTAACCCGCGCGGCGTCACCTGCCCGAGTCGGTTTAACCCGCGCGGCGTCACCTGCCCATACAGAACGGCAGTCGGTTTAACCCGCGCGGCGTCACCTGCCCATACAGAACGGCAGTCGGTTTAACCCGCGCGGCGTCACCTGCCCATACAGAACGACAGTCGGTTTAACCCGCGCGGCGTCACCTGCCCATACAGAACGGCAGTCGGTTTAACCCGCGCGGCGCTGGGGGTAGGGTAAATTTACCCCCCCCCCCCCCCCCTCCCGGATTTTCTCAATAACTTGGAAACTATGAAAGATATCACAGTGAAACTTACGGTACCTTATGGTGCATCAATTCTACGTCTTCTGCCAAAATTTTGTTGAAATCGTGTTTTTTTTTGGGGAGATAATGACGTTTTAGTGACGTCATGTCATGTCATTTTTGGTGAAAAAAACGTTAAATGTTTGAGAAATCGTATAAAAAAAGCGTGTTGATGCAACTCGCAAATAAAAGGCGTCAAAAGAAAGGAAATAACATTGTCTTTAAAATGGCTATCTCGGATTTGCACAATTTTGGGTTTTTGACCCAAAAAAAGAAAGAAAAAAAATTTGGAAGAATTTCCACAAAGTTTTTTTTAAAGATTTTCAAAAAACCGGAAGACACATTAGAGAACCGAGTATGAACGATGCTGAAACCAAATTTCGAAGCAATATCTTTATTTTTGACTGACTTATAGCTCTCGAAGTATAAGTAACTCATGACGTAATTTTTTTTTTTGCTTTTACTGACCAGATACAGACAAATAAATGCCACCACTGTATTTCTAAGACAAAACTAGTCTAGAAACATGCAATGTTTATATAGATTAATCAATTAAAAATATTGTTTTTATTGTGACCTGACCTTGACCTGAGGGCCATTATATGGGGTCAGGCTGTGAAAATGGCTGCTTCTATCGAATTATACGTGTAAAATAACCCATACAGCATGTGTCGCATGGCTTTCGTAGACCTGCGACCTTTTGTGACCTGACCGTGACCTTGGCCTTTACTTACAATTTCACTTTTACTTACGCAGGAGATGCATTATACATTTGGGAGCACTTTGTGAGATAATAGTTGCAATATAAGGCTTTGGATGGAAAGTATAGCCCACAAACCCAAATACTGACATTTTGACACTTGACCTGACCGTGACCTGACATGTGACCTTATTTTAAGAATTTCGGGTAAGCGTTAGATTCTTCTCACTGAGAGCTTTCGATCGCCGACTTGCGCGTCTCACTGCGGTTATTGGTTCGGAAGATACGAGGGGGTAAAATTTAAAAAAGGTATGCTCATTTTCCGCCCGACGGTCGTTTGGGAGACTATTGCTGTAGTGCCCCTGCTACCACTCCTCCCCCTGCCTGGCTCCGTCAGTGGCTCCTGGAAGCCGGCTCCTCTCCGGCCCAGGTCCCAGGTGCGGTAACACTACACTAGCACCGCTCCCCTACGAATGTACACCCGCGGAGAGCGGCTCTCCACTGACCTGAGGAGGCTCGCGAAGGCAAACTGCGACAGCTCCTTCCAGTCCTGCTTCAGAAACTCGAACAGATCATCCTCAGCCAGACCTGTGTGCGGCGGCGGCGGCGGCGGCGTCAGTGACGGAGCAGAGGGGATCAGTGAGGGTCAGCGAGCCAAACAGAGGTCCTCGCCCGGGCTCGCCAGATGACGATAAACGGACGCAAATACAGCAAGGTAAAACAATAACTAACTGCGTCAGACATATAAACAGATCAAAGTAAACACTAATTGCGACAGACAAATCCGCAGATAATTATTCCTCTTATTAAAATCAAAAAACTATGTATGGATGGATGTATGTATGTATGTGATGTCAGTTCCCTTTGGCGGGCCGCTGCTCGGCAACGGCGACAGCTGCGACGGCCATTTTTTCACACCAGCTCGGGCCGGTGCATCCATTTTGTGTATTAAATTTTCGGCCATGTGCGACGTCTGTGGCGCTCGTGAGCGGTGCGTCTCTGCCGCTTTTGGGCCGCGGCCGCTGCCGTCAGAGCCGGCACGAGCTCCCGGCTCACTTTGTTGGCTGGCAATTCCGAGCGTTTCAAGTGAGGAGCTGCGATATTTGAGATTCGAAAAACGCACTTGGCATCAGTGAGTCACGTGCCTTGCCCATTCAACGACCAGCAAAAATAAAGTTTTTGAATAGATTAATTGCCACTTAAGCGCGGTTCCCCCATGCAACTCAAGCGCGGTTCCCGCGTGCATTTTAAGCGCGGTTCCCGGTGCAACTTAAGCGCGGTTCCGCCGTGAAAATTAAGAGCGGTTCCCACGTATAGCTTAAGCGCAGTTCACGTAAGGTATTAAGACCGGTTCACGTGTGGATTAAGTGCGGCTGACCGATTGCGTTCTAATTTGGTGTGTGGAACCTCTCAGCCGTTGCCTTTCCACAAGTCAGGGGTAGAGTGCCTCTGCACGTGCGCACGTGCTCACCCCTATTCTATATATTGGGAATGGCTCAGCCGATTGTGTTCAAAATTGGTGTGTGGTTAGGGACCCCTCCGCCGCCGCCTACCCACAAGTCATGGGTGGGGTGCCTCTGCACGTGCGCACGTGCGCACCTTTTCTGTATCTCAGGAACTACTTGCCCGATCGGGTTGAAATTCACCAATACGGGAACGGGATACGGGACGGGATACGGGAACGGGATACAGGAACGGGATACGGGAACAGGATACGGGAACGGGATACGGGAACGGGATACGGGAACGGGATACGGGAACGGGATACGGGAACGGCATACGGGAACGGGATACGAGAACGGGATACGAGAACGGGGTACGATAACGGGATACGGGAGCGGGAAAGGGATACGGGATACGGGAACGGGATACGAGAACGGGGTACGAAAACGGGATACGGGAACGGGATACGGGAAAGGGATACGGGAACGGGATACGGGAACGGGATACGGGAACGGGATACGGGAACGGGATACGGGAACGGGATACGGGAACGGGATACGGGAACGGGATACGGGAACGGGATACGGGAACGGGATACGGGAACGGGATAAGGGATACGGGATACGGGAACGGGATACGGAAATGGGATACTGGAACGGGATACGAGAACGGGGTACGATAACGGGATACGGGAACGGGATACGGGAACGGGATACGGGATACGGGATACGGGATACGGGATACGGGATACGGGATACGGGATACGGGATGCGGGATGCGGGATACGGGATACAGGGAACAATACGGGATTGCGCATCGCGCAATGCAGGCCATCTATTACTCTTATTAAAATCAGAACGTTCGTATGAATGTATGTATGTATGTATGTATGTATGTATGTATGTATGTATGTATGTATGTATGTATGTATGTATGTATGTATGTATGTATGTATGTATGTATGTATGTATGTATGTATGTATGTATGTATGTATGTATGTATGTATGTATGTATGTATGTATGTATGTATGTATGTATGTATGTATGTATGTATGTATGTATGTATGTATGTATGTATGTATGTATGTATGTATGTATGTATGTATGTATGTATGTATGTATGTATGTATGTATGTATGTATGTATGTATGTATGTATGTATGTATGTATGTATGTATGTATGTATGTATGTATGTATGTATGTATGTATGTATGTATGTATGTATGTATGTATGTATGTATGTATGTATGTATGTATGTATGTATGTATGTATGTATGTATGTATGTATGTATGTATGTATGTATGTATGTATGTATGTATGTATGTATGTGATGTCAGTTCCCTTTGGCGGGCCGCTGCTCGGCAACGGCGAGAGCTGCGACGGCCATTTTTCACACCAGCTCGGACCGGTGCATCCATTTTGTGTATTACATTTTCGGCCATGTGCGACGTCTGTGGCGCTCGTGAGCGGTGCGTCTCTGCCGCTTTTGGGCCGCGGCCGCTGCCGTCAGAGCGGGCACGAGCTCTCGGCTCACTTTGTTGGCTGGCAATTCCGAGCGTTTCAAGTGAGGAGCTGCGATATTTGAGATTCGAAAAACGCACTTGGCATCAGTGAGTCACGTGCCTTGCCCGTCCAACGATCAGCAAAAATAAAGTTTTTTAAGAGATTAATTGCCACTTAAGCGCGGTTCCCCCATGCATCTTAAGCGCGGCTCCCGCGTGCATTTTAAGCGCGGTTCCCGGTGCAACTTAGCGCGGTTCCGCCGTGCAAATTAAGAGCGGTTCCCACGTATAGCTTAAGCGCAGTTCACGTATGGTATTAAGACCGGTTCACGTGTGGATTAAGTGCGGCTGAACCGATTGCGTTCTACTTTGGTGTGTGGGACCTCTCAGCCGTTGCCTTTCCACAAGTCAGGGGTGGAGTGCCTCTGCACGTGCGCACGTGCTCACCCCTATTCTATATATCAAGAATGGCTCAGCCGATTGTGTTCAAATTTGGTGTGTGGTTAGGGACCCCTCCGCCGCCGCCTACCCACAAGTCATGGGTGGGGTGCCTCTGCACGTGCGCACGTGCGCACGTGCGCACCTTCTTTGTATCTCAGGAACTACTTGCCCGATCGGGTTGAAATTCACCGATACGGGAACGGGATACGGGAACGGGATACGGAAACGGGATACGGGAACGGGATACGGGAACGGGATACGGGAACGGGATACGGGAACGGGATACGGGAACGAGATACGGGAACGGGATACGGGAAAGGGAAACAGGAACGGGATACGGGATACGGGATACGGGATACGGGATACGGGAACGGGATATGGGAACGGGATACGGGAACGGGATACGGGATACGGAATACGGGACCGGGATACGGGAACGAGATACGCGATACGGAACCGCGATACGGAAATGGTATACTGGATACGAGATACGGGATACGGGAAACGAGATACGGGATACGGGATATGGGATACGGGATGCAGGATACTGGATACGGGATACGAGATGCGGGATACGGGATGCGGGATGCGGGATACGGGATACGGGATACAGGGAACAATACGGGATTGCGCATCGCGCAATGCAGGCCATCTATTTTACTCTTATTAAAATCAGAACGTTCGTATGTATGTATGTGATGTCAGTTCCCTTTGGCGGGCCGCTGCTCGGCAACGGCGAGAGCTGCGACGGCCATTTTTTCACACCAGCTCGGGCCGGTGCATCCATTTTGTGTATTCAATTTTCGGCCATGTGCGACGTATGTGGCGCACGTGAGCGGTGCGTCTCTGCCGCTTTTGGGCCGCGGCCGCTGCCGTCAGAGCGGGCACGAGCTCTCGGCTCACTTTGTTGGCTGGCAATTCCGAGCGTTTCAAGTGAGGAGCTCCGATATTTGAGATTCGAAAAACGCACTTGGCATCAGTGAGTCACGTGCCTTGCCCATCCAACGATCAGCAAAGATAAAGTTTTTTAATTGCCACTTAAGCGCGGTTCCCCCATGCAACTTAAGCGCGGTTCCCGCGTGCATTTTAAGCGCGGTTCCCCGTGCAACTTTAACGCGGTTCCCCGTGCAAATTAAGAGCGGTTCCCACGTATAGCTTAAGCACAGTTCACGTAAGGAATTAAGACCGGTTCTCGTGTGGATTAAGTGCAGATCCATTATGGATTAAGTGCGGGTCCCTTATGGATAATATGAAGTGCGTTTCCCATATGATTCGTTCGCAATCTGATAATCTATCGGTGTTTAGCTATATAGCTCCTGGTGCAGTGGGCGGTGGTTTTCGTTTTCGATTAATTGTCTAGGGCGTTTCGAATATTAAGACAGCTCCCTGTACTGTAGCCGTCAATAAGAAAGTCAACCAGGTACGATGTATGCTGGCAAAAAGCACCTGTCAACACTTCACTGACATGATGAACATTAAACTGACGTGAAAATTAATGCGCATCGCGCATTCTGGGTATTTACGAGCGAGCGCGAAGCGTTCGCTCGTCTTTCCGTGGTATATGGGAAACATCTGAATAGGAGCGGCCCGACCCGACCCGACCCGACCCGTGGCGACGCTTTTGAGAAGCGCATATATCTGCAACCACACGTCCTATTGACAAGCTGACTTCTTTGCTGAGCAGCCCCATCCAACTTACCCTGTTTGGGACCGGTGCCGACTCATGTGGGTGACTACCACTGAGCGTGGCGCGTGCCGCGTGCCGCGTGAGGGGTGTTGAAGAGTGTTTTCTGGCAAAAGCACTGCAACGGCTGAGCCGATTTTGTGCAAATTTGGTGTGGTTAGGGACCCCTCAGCCGCCAATTTTCCACAAGTCAGGGGTGGAGTGCCTCTGCACGTGCGCACGTGCTCACCCCTATTCTATATCTCAGGAATGGCTGAGCCGATTGTGTTCACATTTGGTGTGTGGTTAGGGACCCCTCCGCCGCCGCCTACCCACAAGTCATGGGTGGGGTGCCTCTGCACGTGCGCACGTGCGCATCTTTTTTGTATCTCAGGAACTACTTGACCGATCGGGTTGAAATTCACCAAAAATGTATTTCGCGCTCGCACGTTCATCGCCAACTACGGCGCCGTACTGGTCTACAGGAGTAGGAATAGGAGTAGGAGTAAAAGTAGCAGTATGAAGTAGGATTAGGAGTAGGAGTAGGAGTACGAGTAGGAGTACGAGAGGAGTACGAGTAGGAGTACGAGTAGGAGTACGAGTAGGAGTACGAGTACGAGTAGGAGTAGGAGTAGGAGTAGAAGTAGAAGTAGAAGTAGAAGTGAGTAGGAGTAGGAGTAGGAGTAGGAGTAGGAGTAGGAGTGGGAGTGGGAGTGGGAGTGGGAGTGGGAGTGGGAGTGGGAGTGGGAGTGGGAGTGGGAGTGGGAGTGGGAGTGGGAGTGGGAGTGGGAGTGGGAGTGGGAGTGGGAGTAGGAGTAGGAGTAGGAGTGGGAGTAGGAGTAGGAATAGGAGTAGGAGTAGGAGTAGGAGTAGGAGTAGGGGTAGGGCTGGGATAGGAATATGGTTAGGGGCAGGGGTAGAGGTAGGGGTAAGGGTAAATGTAAAGGTAAAGGTACAGATAAAGGTAGAGGTAGATGTAGAGGTAAAGGTAAAGGTAAAGGTAAAGGTAAAGGTAGAGGTAGAGGTAGAGGTATATGTAGAGGTAGGGGTAGGGGTAGGGGTAGGGGGATATATAGAGGGAGAGATAGAGGTAAAGGTGGAGGGAGACGAGGTGGAGGGATTATTATATACAGGGATTTGAGGTAGATGTAGACATATATGGGATTGCGCATCGCGCAATGCAGGCCATCTAGTTCCTATTATTAAAATCAAAAACTATGTATGGATGGATGTATGTATGTATGTGATTCCGTTCCATTCGGCGGGTCACTTCTCTGGAACGGTGCGAGCTGCGATGATCATTTTTTTCACACAAAATCGGGCCTGTGCAACCATTTTGTGTATTACATTTTGGAGCACGTGCGACGTCGGCTGCGCTCGTGAGCGGTGCGTCTCTGCCGCTTTTGGGCTGCGGCCGCTGCCGTCAGAGCGGGCACGAGCTCTCGGCTCACTTTGTTGGCTGGCAATTCCGAGCGTTTCAAGTGAGGAGCTGCGATATTTGAGATTCGAAAAACGCACTTGGCATCAGTGAGTCACGTGCCTTGCCCATCCAACGATCAGCAAAAATAAAGTTTTTGAATAGATTAATTGCCACTTAAGCGCGGTTCCCCCATGCAACTTAAGCGCGGTTCCCGCGTGCATTTTAAGCGCGGTTCCCGGTGCATCTTAAGCGCGGTTCCGCCGTGCAAATTAAGAGCAGTTCCCACGTATAGCTTAAGCGCAGTTCACGTAAGGTATTAAGACCGGTTCACGTGTGGATTAAGTGCGGCTGAACCGATTGCGTTCTAATTTGGTGTGTCAATCAATCAATCAATCAATCAGTTTATTAAACCCCTCCATCAGATGGCTTTTCAGTGGTCATCGTCATGAACAAGAATGAGTTGAATGGAGAAATAAAATACATTGTAAAATACATCGTAAAATACATCGTAAAAACACACTATGATTCAAATCCAATTGCAACTAACTACAGCTTACATCAAAACCTCAGTCACAGTCCTCGCTTGCAAAGAGCCATTTCTTAGCAGCGGTACGAATCGTAATGACAGACTCTGATGTTCTGACGTCGGCGGGCAATCTGTTCCAAGTCATGACTGATCTGTACGCAAATGCACGCTTAGCGGCCTCAGTTCGTACCCTGGGAGCGTGCAGTGCTCCTGCCTCTGAGGCGCGGGTCGCGCGCAGCGACACATCTGAGCGCTTCTGTATTCCTGCAGTCAGGGCGGGCGGCGTCGCAGTCGAACACAACAATCTAGACAGCATTGCCACGTCGCGCTCAGCGATCATACCGTCCACTTTCAGCCATCCAAGCTCTCTCAGGGCAGGTGAAATGTGCTGATTTCTTTTGAAACCAGTTATGATGCGCGCGGCAAAGTTAATAATTGGGACCTCTCAGCCGTTGCCTTTCCACAAGTCAGGGGTGGAGTGCCTCTGCACGTGCGCACGTGCTCACCCCTATTCTATATATCAGGAATGGCTCAGCCGATTGTGTTCAAATTTGGTGTGTGGTTAGGGACCCCTCCGCCGCCGCCTACCCACAAGTCATGGGTGGGGTGGGGTGCCTCTGCACGTGCGCACCTTTTTTGTATCTCAGGAACTACTTGCCCGATCGGGTTGAAATTCACCAATACGGGAACGGGATACGGGACGGGAACGGGATACGGGACGGGAACGGGATACGGGAATGGGATACGGTAACTGGATACGGTAACGGGATACGGTAACGGGATACGGTAACGGGATACGGTAACGGGATACGGGAACAGGATACGGGATACGGGAACGGGATACGGGAACGGGATACGGGAACGGGATACGGGAACGGGATACGGGAACGGGATACGAGAACGAGGTACGATAACGGGATACGGGAACGGGATACGGGAAAGGGATACGGGAACGGGATACGGGAACGGGATACGGGAACGGGATACGAGAACGGGATACGGGAACGGGATACGGGAACGGGATACGGGAACGGGATACGGGAACGGGATACGGGAACGGGATACGGGAACGGGATACGGGAACGGGATACGGGAACGGGATACGGGAACGGGATACGGGAACGGGATACGGGAACGGGATACGGGAACGGGATACGGGAACGGGATACGGGAACGGGATACGGTAACGGGATACGGGAACGGGATACGGGAACGGGATACGGGAACGGGATACGGGAACGGGATACGGGAACGGGATACGGGAACGGGATACGGGAACGGGATACGGAAACGGGATACTGGAACGGGATACGCGATACGGAACCGCGATACGGAAATGGTATACTGGATACGGGATACGGGATACGAGATACGGGATACGGGATATAGGATACGGGATGCAGGATACGGACTACTGGATACGGGATACGGGATACAAGATACGGAAACTGGATACGGGATACGGGAACGGGATACTGGATACTGGATACGGGACATGGGCTTTGGGATACGGGATACAGGGAACAATACGGGATTGCGCATCGCGCAATGCAGGCCATCTAGTTACTCTTATTAAAATCAAAAACTATGTATGGATGTATGTATGTATGTGATGTCAGTTCCCTTTGGCGGGCCGCTGCTCGGCAACGGCGAGAGCTGCGACGGCCATTTTTCACACCAGCTCGGGCCGGTGCATCCATTTTGTGTATTAAATTTTCGGCCATGTGCGACGTATGTGGCGCACGTGAGCGGTGCGTCTCTGCCGCTTTTGGGCCGCGGCCGCTGCCGTCAGAGCGGGCACGAGCTCTCGGCTAACTTTGTTGGCTGGCAATTCCGAGCGTTTCAAGTGAGGAGCTGCGATATTTGAGATTCGAAAAACGCACTTGGCATCAGTGAGTCACGTGCCTTGCCCATCCAACGATCAGCAAAAATAAAGTTTTTTAAGAGATTAATTGCCACTTAAGCGCGGTTCCCCCATGCAACTTAAGCGCGGTTCCCGCGTGCATTTTAAGCGCGATTCCCGGTGCATCTTAAGCACGGTTCCGCCGTGCTAATTAAGAGCGGTTCCCACGTATAGCTTAAGCGCAGTTCACGTAAGGTATTAAGACCGGTTCACGTGT
>JAXIVJ010003083.1:65000-98875 GCA_036785665.1 Chirona hameri
GTATTCACTGAAGGCACTGAGAACTAAGCCTTCTAGCATAGGCCAGTGGGCCTACCGACGGCCCCGGACGGCCCCGGGCGGTCCCGGGCGGTCCCGGGCGGTCCCGGGCGGCCCCGCCCCGGGAAACCCTTCCGCCGTCCACCGGACCGGCTGAGGTCACCTGTTCGAAGACGCCGAACGTGCGCAGCTCCTCGCAGGCCAGCTGCAGGTAGAGCGGGTCGCCAGCGCCGCGTTTGGAGGTGAGCGTGCGCAGCTGGTTGTTCCAGGCCTTCTCCTCCAGCGTCTTACTGTGGTGCTGCAGCATCTCCCGCACCAGGCCGGAGCGCTCCGAGAGGTCCAGCGGGCCTGCCGCGCCCCACGCGGCCATAGGTCAGAGATGTTAGCGTGCTGCGTCGACTCTGCACCACGCCATCGATCGTAATAATGACATCTTTAAGTTAACCATCGGTCGTGCAATTCCTGTGCATCGCAGATTTAGTAGCGAA
Source organism: Chirona hameri (assembly GCA_036785665.1). Lineage (NCBI taxonomy): Eukaryota > Metazoa > Arthropoda > Thecostraca > Balanomorpha > Balanidae > Chirona > Chirona hameri. The sequence goes on from JAXIVJ010003083.1 coordinate 65,486, forward strand.
TTTAAAGAGTCCGACAGATTAGTGACGCTATTTCCAGCCGCTGCACAGTGGGCAGAACAGAGGATTTAGCCTCGCCAAACCTATTAGCCCCTATAACTGTTTTTCCTTACAACATACATCAATCAGTAAAACATCATTAGAAAGCCAATTAATCAAGGAATACATTACGTTAAATGGCGGACATGTTGCAGGGCCTTTGTAATGAGGGGATTGCTTGCAGTAGACATAATTAGGGTAAAGTTGGGGATCTTAAATTGGGATCTTCGATATCATAGGATTAAAATGTGTGTTACGTATTGAGATAATTCCTGAGGGGTTGTGCTGCTCACGAATCATATTTGGGCCCATTCTGTGACGATTTAACCCGGCAGTTACTGGTGTATGTTCCATAACGCGACTTACTGGGGGGGGGGGCATTTTGCCCCCCCCCCCAGAGGAGGGGAGGAGGGGGAGGAGGGGGGGGGGACACTTACCCAGAGTGACGCTGACCACCATGGGCAGTGAGTTAAGGCGGCGGTACAGCGGGCCGCCCTCGTCGGCGCTCATCAGCACAGTCACATTCTGTCGGCACACACACGCACACACACCGCATCACGTCAGCAGTCGAGCCTCAGACCCAGCCCCACGACCCGAACCAGAGTCTGAGCCAGAACTGGATAACCGAAAATACAGCTCTGCTATCAAATGTCCACACATAAGCATCGGAACGTTACGTTTCGACCAGTCCTCTCCACAACTTAACAGTTACCTCCCAGCATCCTTTTCTGCAAATCTCACGAAACAACGCCCACCTCCGGCTACTGACCGAACCGACCTTCCACACGTCACCCAACTCCCACCACCACCACCTCCGGCTACTGACCGAACCGACCTTCCACACGTCACCCAACCACCTCCGGCTACTGACCGAACCGACCTTCCACACGTCACCCAACTCCCACCACCACCACCCCCGTACGCACCCCTCCTGCTACTGACCGAACCGACCTTCCACACGTCACCCAACTCCCACCACCACCACCTCCGGCTACTGACCGACCCGACCTTCCACACGTCACCCAACTCCCACCACCACCACCTCCGGCTACTGACCGAACCGACCTTCCACACGTCACCCAACTCCCACCACCACCACCCCCGTACGCACCCCTCCGGCTACTGACCGAACCGACCTTCCACACGTCACCCAACTCCCACCACCACCCCTCAGACTACTGACCGACCCGACCTTCCACACGTCACCCAACTCCCACCACCACCACCCCCGTACGCACCCATCCTGCTACTGACCGAGCCGACCTTCCACACGTCACCCACCTCCCACCCCCCCCCCCCCCGTACCTGGGGCAGTCTGTCCGGTATCCAGTCGATGGCCACCTCTCCCTCGGCGGCCCAGAGGGCGTCCAGGCCGTCCAGCACCAGCACCACGTGCTGACGCCGGCCGCGCACGGCCAGCAGCTCGGTCAGCTCGGCGGCCTGCCGGTGGCGCGGGGCGGCCGACAGCGGCTGCCGGGCCAGCAGCGCGCGCAGGTAGGCCAGCAGGCCGGCCGAGGAGGCGCACTGCTGGCCGGAGGCGCAGAACGCCGGCACCAGCAGCCGGGACACCGAGTCCGAGGTGTCCACCAGCTGGGTGTACACCCGCGCCTGCGTCGGCAGAGAAACGGGGGGGGGTACATATGGGGGGGGGGCGGTTACATATGGGGAAGCGGTTACAGATGGGGGGGGCGGTTACAGATGGGGGGGGGGGCGGTTACAGATGAGGGGGATATATACGGATCGGGCGGCGAGTCACAGGTCACAGGTGACTGGTGACACAGGTGACACAGGTGCCGACTATGGTCAGACGAGGAAACACCTACACGATTGATCCACCACGTTTACTACGTACCGCAGTTCGTAAATGATTTATTACATCCAATACTCAATACAAACTGCGTTACACGTTACCCTTACAAGAAGAAATTTAATTGAGCATATCAAATCAACTGACTAGAATCGTCCTCCTTGCAACCACCTTACGATCACAACAAAGTAGAGTCAATGCTCTCCCTGCCTCTGCTTCCATCCAGGGTTGTGTGGCCCTCTCACCATGAAGCTGGTCTTGCCGCTGCCTGGTTTGCCCGACACCAGCACGAAGCGTCCCTGGCCGCGCTCCACCTCCTCTATGGCACGGGACAGCCGGGCCTTCCTGCCGACCAGCTGGCGACACACGGCCGCCTCGTGTTGCAGAGTGTACTCCTCCGTCACCAGGTCACAGTCCCAGTCCTGTCGTCACAAGGGGTCATACAGGGGTCATACAGGGGTCATACAGGGCTCATACAGGGGTCATACGGGGGTCATACGGGGGTCATAAAGGGGCCATACAGGGGTCATACAGGGGTCATACATGGGTCATACAGGGGTCATACAGGGGTCACACAGGGGTCATACAGGGGTCATACAGGGGTCATACAGGGGCCATACAGGGGTCATACAGGGGGCATACAGGGGTCATACAGGGGTCATACAGGGGTCATACAGGGGGCATACAGGGGGCATACAGGGGTCATACAGGGGTCATACAGGGGTCATACAGGAGTCATACAGGGGGCATACAGGACTCATACAGGGGTCATACAGGGGGCATACAGGGGTCATACAGGGGTCATACAGGGGTCATACAGGGGTCATACAGGGGGCATACAGGGGTCATACAGGGGTCATACAGGGGTCATACAGGGGTCATACAGGGGTCATACAGGGGTCATACAGGGCTCATACAGGGCTCATACAGGGGTCATACAGGGGGCATACAGGGGTCATACAGGGGGCATACAGGGATCATACAGGGGTCACATCCTCAGTCATTATGTCACAGTCTGCATCGTGCCGTCACAGCAAACTTCATGTATTGGTCAAGGGGATCACCTAAGAAGTAAGTGGGAAGATCCCATGGAAGTCGCAAGAGTCAACCAAATACCAGCCACATATGCAAGCCAAACAGGGCTCATTCCGGCGCTACACGCCCACCGCCAAACGCCCCAGCCCCCCCCCCCCCCCCCCTCCCATCCTTTCTCGGTACCCACCTCGAGTGGGTAGCGGGCTTTCATGGTGTTCCACAGCTGTTCGAGCACGCTCTCGCCGAACGCCTGCAGGTCGGTGGCGCCATGCCTCTCGCGACCGAGCGGCCCGAACTGCGCCTGGTACTTTGTGATGAGGCATCCGCGCGACTGCAACTGGTCACGGAGCGCCGCCACCCGGCGCCGACCCGGCGCCAGGTCACAGAACTGCTCCATCTGCTCACCGGGTACCCGTCTGATGGAGGGAGAGGGAGGGGAGGGGTAATACAGGACAGAAGGAGAATACACACTGCAGTAGGGTGGAGAGGCCAGATACCGGACTAAAGCAGGGGTAGTGACGGTCCGAGCGTGGCAAAAATGACTGACGTGAGGCGAACGAAATCGTTTTGACCTCCACGGCGCAGGACCAATGAAGTGGTGCACTCTGAAGTGAAGTGAAGTGGTGCACTGATGAAGTGGTGCACTCTGCACAAATCAGAGCAATTCAACTCATTCGCCTAAAGACGCTCACATAAAGGCAACCAATGAAAAACATGAAACCTTTCTCCGCCAGACAAAAAAGAGTTTTAACGTCGTTGTCGTGCACTCGTGCCCAAACATCACGTCAGCAAACGTACGCCCACGTCACTCGTTGAACGTGGCTTAACGACCCATGTCAACACAAGCTGGCAATGGTTCAAGCCCCATTGATAGGCATAGCACGTGAACACAGACACGTTGTATTGCCGCACATCAACACACAGAACCCTGCTGAAGTGAGCTAACCCGCGAGAGGGGCGCCGTGTCTCGTCTGCCAGCCTGCGGCCCCACGCTCTCCCCCACCCCCGCCCCATCCCGGCCCACACACGCCGTGACGCCGGCCACCCACCTGATGAACGCCTCGTCCCGCTCGTAGAAGACGGCCATCTCCTGGGCGCGCTCGGCGTCGCGCGTGGCGTACAGCATCTCCACCGCGGTCAGAGAGATGTCCGGCGGCTGTGTTTTCAGGAACTCGAGCAGCCGCGGGTCGGTCAGCCGGCTGGTGTCAGCCGTCTGGCCGGACCGGGCGCCGAGCAGTCCGACGAACAGCTGACAACGGTCCACCTCCGACAGGCACAGCTCCACCTGTCTGTCAACGGGTGGGCAGGGGTGGGCAGGGGTGGGCAGTAGGTGTTAGATGGGTGAGTCGACAGGCACAGCTCCACCTGTCTGTCAACGGGTGGGCAGGGGTGGGCAGGCAGGCAGGGGGCGTTAGATGGGTGAGCCGACAGACACAGCTCCACCTGTCTGTCAACGGGTGGGCAGGGGTGGGCAGGCAGGCAGGGGGCGTTAGATGGGTGAGCCGACAGACACAGCTCCACCTGTCTGTCAACGGGTGGGCAGGGGTGGGCAGGCAGGCAGGGGGCGTTAGATGGGTGAGCCGACAGACACAGCTCCACCTGTCTGTCAACGGATGGGCAGGGGTGGGCAGGCAGGCAGGGGGCGTTATATGGGTGAGCCGACAGGCACAGCTCCACCTGTCTGTCAACGGGTGGGCAGGGGTGGGCAGGCAGGCAGGGGGCGTTAGATGGGTGAGCCGACAGACACAGCTCCACCTGTCTGTCAACGGGTGGGCAGGGGTGGGCAGGCAGGCAGGCAGGGGGCGTTAGATGGGTGAGCCGACAGGCACAGCTCCACCTGTCTGTCAACGGGTGGGCAGGGGTGGGCAGGCAGGCAGGGGGCGTTAGATGGGTGAGCCGACAGACACAGCTCCACCTGTCTGTCAACGGGTGGGCAGGGGTGGGCAGGCAGGCAGGCAGGGGGCGTTAGATGGGTGAGCCGACAGGCACAGCTCCACCTGTCTGTCAACGGGTGGGCAGGGGTGGGCAGGCAGGCAGGCAGGGGGCGTTAGATGGGTGAGCCGACAGGCACAGCTCCACCTGTCTGTCAACGGGTGGGCAGGGGTGGGCAGGCAGGCAGGGGGCGTTAGATGGGTGAGCCGACAGGCAGAGCCGACAGACACAGCTCCACCTGTCTGTCAACGGGTGGGCAGGGGTGGGCAGGCAGGCAGGGGGCGTTATATGGGCGAGCCGACAGGCACAGCTCCACCTGTCTGTCAACGGGTGGGCAGGGGTGGGCAGGCAGGCAGGCAGGGGCGTTAGATGGGTGAGCCGACAGACACAGCTCCACCTGTCTGTCAACGGGTGGGCAGGGGTGGGCAGGGGTGGGCAGGGGGTGTTAGATGGGTGATAAGGCTTGAGAGAATGTTCAAGGTGAATCACTGTGTTTGGCTGATGCTCATACTTGTTTGCATGTGTACCTCGATTCAAGGTGTGTAAAGCTTATAAGAGTATGCTGGGGAGCAGTACCCTGAAGGAAATACAATTGCACAACTATGCTTACAAAAAGACACATTTGCATTTAATTCATAACAAGACATCACATATCATATAGAAACAAAAACCGTTTTTGCTTGACAGTCGAAACGGATCTATGTCATGACTGACATAGATCACCTGTCCCAGTATGTCCGCCGATCTGGACCGATCTGACGTCCTGATCTCTCACCTGGCGCTCTCTGAGTCCTGGGCGGTGATACCCCAGCGCAGGTCGACCACCTGCAGGTCCAGACGCAGCGCGCGCGCCCGACTGCGCAGCTCCGGCAGCGCGTGTCGGATTAGCACGTCTCGCTCGCCGTGGAAGTCCAGGAACGTGGACGATATGAACAGGCGCACCGTGCGCCATCTGTGGACGGCGGGAAGAGTTGATGTCCGCGGCGGTGTAGTGTTAGCGCGCGCGCGCCCGGCAGCTGGCAGCCCCCGCAGGTCAGATCAGATCCGGCATGATGACCGGTGATGCCGGTCATCATGCCGGAGGATCTGCTGTCAGCTGATCTGATCTATTATCAGGCTATATCGGCACCAAGGTGAAATCGATATCCACAGCAATCAGATGTCTAGCCAATGTTGTGGCTTCTCAAGCATAGAAACCTTTATTCTCACGCTACAAAAACAGCACACACGTGTTACTGAATCAGAAGCTCTTGGACTGTTCTCCCCACAAGCTTTTGATAAATAAGTATCAGGTGTTGTATTTTCCGCAACAATAATTGACAAGTTTACGTAACTGAGTAATGTGTGTTGTCGCCGGCGCCGTGTCTGACCTGTCTGTGTCTGACCTGTCTGTGTCTGACCTGTCTGACCTGTCTGTGTCTGACCTGTCTGACCTGTCTGTGTCTGACCTGTCTGACCTGTCTGTGTCTGACCTGTCTGACCTGTCTGTGTCTGACCTGTCTGACCTGTCTGTGTCTGACCTGTCTGTGTCTGACCTGTCTGTGTCTGACCTGTCTGTGTCTGACCTGTCTGTGTCTGACCTGTCTGTGTCTGACCTGTCTGTGTCTGACCTGTCTGTGTCTGACCTGTCTGTGTCTGACCTGTCTGACCTGTCTGTGTCTGACCTGTCTGACCTGTCTGTGTCTGACCTGTCTGTGTCTGACCTGTCTGTGTCTGACCTGTCTGTGTCTGACCTGTCTGACCTGTATGTGTCTGACCTGTCTGTGTCTGACCTGTCTGACCTGTCTGACCTGTCTGACCTGTCTGTGTCTGACCTGTCTGACCTGTCTGACCTGTCTGTGTCTGACCTGTCTGTGTCTGACCTGTCTGACCTGTCTGACCTGTCTGACCTGTCTGACCTGTCTGTGTCTGACCTGTCTGACCTGTCTGACCTGTCTGACCTGTCTGACCTGTCTGACCTGTCTGACCTGTCTGACCTGTCTGACCTGTCTGACCTGTCTGACCTGTCTGTGTCTGACCTGTCTGACCTGTCTGACCTGTCTGACCTGTCTGACCTGTCTGACCTGTCTGACCTGTCTGACCTGTCTGTGTCTGACCTGTCCGTGTCTGACCTGTCTGTGTCTGACCTGTCTGTGTCTGACCTGTCTGTGTCTGACCTGTCTGTATCTGACCTGTCTGTGTCTGACCTGTCTGTGCCTGACCTGTCTGACCTGTCTGTGTCTGACCTGTCTGTGTCTGACCTGTCTGTGTCTGACCTGTCTGTGTCTGACCTGTCTGTGTCTGACCTGTCTGACCTGTCTGTGTCTGACCTGTCTGACCTGTCTGTGTCTGACCTGTCTGTGTCTGACCTGTCTGACCTGTCTGTGTCTGACCTGTCTGTGTCTGACCTGTCTGTATCTGACCTGTCTGTGTCTGACCTGTCTGTGTCTGACCTGTCTGACCTGTCTGTGTCTGACCTGTCTGTGTCTGACCTGTCTGACCTGTCTGCGTCTGACCTGTCTGTGTCTGACCTGTCTGTGTCTGACCTGTCTGTGTCTGACCTGTCTGACCTGTCTGACCTGTCTGTGTCTGACCTGTCTGTGTCTGACCTGTCTGTGTCTGACCTGTCTGTGTCTGACCTGTCTGTGTCTGACCTGTCTGTGTCTGACCTGTCTGTGTCTGACCTGTCTGTATCTGACCTGTCTGACCTGTCTGACCTGTCTGTGTCTGACCTGTCTGTGTCTGACCTGTCTGTGTCTGACCTGTCTGTGTCTGACCTGTCTGTGTCTGACCTGTCCGTGTCTGACCTGTCTGACCTGTATGTGTCTGACCTGTCTGTGTCTGACCTGTCTGTGTCTGACCTGTATGTGTCTGACCTGTCTGTGTCTGACCTGTCCGTGTCTGACCTGTCTGACCTGTCTGTGTCTGACCTGTCTGTGACTGACCTGTATGTGTCTGACCTGTCTGTGTCTGACCTGTCTGACCTGTCTGTGTCTGACCTGTCTGTGTCTGACCTGTCTGTGTCTGACCTGTCTGTGTCTGACCTGTCTGTGTCTGACCTGTCTGACCTGTCTGTGTCTGACCTGTCTGACCTGTCTGTGTCTGACCTGTCTGTGTCTGACCCGTCTGTGTCTGACCTGTCTGTGTCTGACCTGTCTGTGTCTGACCTGTCTGACCTGTCTGTGTCTGACCTGTCTGTATCTGACCTGTCTGTGTCTGACCTGTCTGTATCTGACCTGTCTGTATCTGACCTGTCTGACCTGTCTGTGTCTGACCTGTCTGTGTCTGACCTGTCTGTGTCTGACCTGTCTGTGTCTGACCTGTCTGACCTGTCTGTGTCTGACCTGTCTGTGTCTGACCTGTCTGTGTCTGACCTGTCTGTGTCTGACCTGTCTGTGTCTGACCTGTCTGACCTGTCTGACCTGTCTGACCTGTCTGACCTGTCTGACCTGTCTGACCTGTCTGACCTGTCTGACCTGTCTGACCTGTCTGACCTGTCTGACCTGTCTGTGTCTGACCTGTCTGTGTCTGACCTGTCTGTGTCTGACCTGTCTGTGTCTGACCTGTCTGTGTCTGACCTGTCCGTGTCTGACCTGTCCGTGTCTGACCTGTCCGTGTCTGACCTGTCTGACCTGTCTGTGTCTGACCTGTCTGTGTCTGACCTGTCTGTGTCTGACCTGTCTGTGTCTGACCTGTCTGTGTCTGACCTGACCGTGTCTGACCTGTCCGTGTCTGACCTGTCTGACCTGTCTGTGTCTGACCTGTCTGTCTGACCTGTCTGTCTGACCTGTCTGTGTCTGACCTGTCTGACCTGTCTGTGTCTGACCTGTCTGTGTCTGACCTGTCTGTGTCTGACCTGTCTGTGTCTGACCTGTCTGTGTCTGACCTGTCTGTGTCTGACCTGTCTGTGTCTGACCTGTCTGTGTCTGACCTGTCTGACCTGTCTGTGTCTGACCTGTCTGTGTCTGACCTGTCTGACCTGTCTGTGTCTGACCTGTCTGTGTCTGACCTGTCTGTGTCTGACCTGTCTGTGTCTGACCTGTCTGTGTCTGACCTGTCTGACCTGTCTGTGTCTGACCTGTCTGTGTCTGACCTGTCTGTGTCTGACCTGTCTGTGTCTGACCTGTCTGTGTCTGACCTGTCTGTGTCTGACCTGTCTGTGTCTGACCTGTCTGACCTGTCTGTGTCTGACCTGTCTGTGTCTGACCTGTCTGTGTCTGACCTGTCTGTATCTGACCTGTCTGTATCTGACCTGTCTGACCTGTCTGTGTCTGACCTGTCTGACCTGTCTGACCTGTCTGTGTCTGACCTGTCTGTGTCTGACCTGTCTGTGTCTGACCTGTCTGTGTCTGACCTGTCTGTGTCTGACCTGTCTGTGTCTGACCTGTCTGTATCTGACCTGTCTGTGTCTGACCTGTCTGTGTCTGACCTGTCTGTGTCTGACCTGTCTGTGTCTGACCTGTCTGTGTCTGACCTGTCTGTGTCTGACCTGTCTGTGTCTGACCTGTCTGTGCCTGACCTGTCTGTGTCTGACCTGTCTGTGTCTGACCTGTCTGACCTGTCTGACCTGTCTGACCTGTCTGTGTCTGACCTGTCTGTGTCTGACCTGTCTGTGTCTGACCTGTCTGTGTCTGACCTGTCTGTCTGACCTGTCTGTGTCTGACCTGTCTGTGTCTGACCTGTCTGTGTCTGACCTGTCTGACCTGTCTGACCTGTCTGTGTCTGACCTGTCTGTGTCTGACCTGTCTGTGTCTGACCTGTCTGACCTGTCTGACCTGTCTGTGTCTGACCTGTCTGTGTCTGACCTGTCTGTGTCTGACCTGTCTGTGTCTGACCTGTCTGTGTCTGACCTGTCTGTATCTGACCTGTCTGTGTCTGACCTGTCTGTATCTGACCTGTCTGTATCTGACCTGTCTGTGTCTGACCTGTCTGTGTCTAACCTGTCTGTGTCTGACCTGTCTGTATCTGACCTGTCTGTGTCTGACCTGTCTGTGTCTGACCTGTCTGTGTCTGACCTGTCTGTGTCTGACCTGTCTGTGTCTGACCTGTCTGTGTCTGACCTGTCTGGCCTGTCTGACCTGTCTGTGTCTGACCTGTCTGTGTCTGACCTGTCTGTGTCTGACCTGTATGTGTCTGACCTGTCTGTGTCTGACCTGTCTGTGTCTGACCTGTCTGTGTCTGACCTGTCTGACCTGTCTGACCTGTCTGTGTCTGACCTGTCTGTGTCTGACCTGTCTGTGTCTGACCTGTCTGTGTCTGACCTGTCTGTGTCTGACCTGTCTGTGTCTGACCTGTCTGTGTCTGACCTGTCTGTGTCTGACCTGTCTGTGTCTGACCTGTCTGTGTCTGACCTGTCTGTGTCTGGCCTGTCTGTGTCTGACCTGTCTGTGTCTGACCTGTCTGACCTGTCTGACCTGTCTGTGTCTGACCTGTCTGACCTGTCTGACCTGTCTGTGTCTGACCTGTCTGTGTCTGACCTGTCTGTGTCTGACCTGTCTGTGTCTGACCTGTCTGTGTCTGACCTGTCTGTGTCTGACCTGTCTGACCTGTCTGTGTCTGACCTGTCTGTGTCTGACCTGTCTGTGTCTGACCTGTCTGACCTGTCTGTGTCTGACCTGTCTGTGTCTGACCTGTCTGTGTCTGACCTGTCTGTGTCTGACCTGTCTGTGTCTGACCTGTCTGTGTCTGACCTGTCTGTGTCTGACATGTCTGTGTCTGACCTGTCTGACCTGTCTGACCTGTCTGACCTGTCTGTGTCTGACCTGTCTGTGTCTGACCTGTCCGTGTCTGACCTGTCCGTGTCTGACCTGTCTGTGTCTGACCTGTCTGTGTCTGACCTGTCTGTGTCTGACCTGTCTGTGTCTGACCTGTCTGTGTCTGACCTGTCTGTGTCTGACCTGTCTGACCTGTCTGTGTCTGACCTGTCTGTGTCTGACCTGTCTGTGTCTGACCTGTCTGTGTCTGACCTATCTGTGTCTGACCTGTCTGTGTCTGACCTGTCTGACCTGTCTGTGTCTGACCTGTCTGACCTGTCTGTGTCTGACCTGTCTGACCTGTCTGGCCGCTCTGTGTCTGACCTGTCTGTGTCTGACCTGTCTGTGTCTGACCTGTGTGGCCGCTCTGTGTCTGACCTGTCTGGCCGCTCTGTGTCTGACCTGTCTGTGTCTGACATGTCTGTGTGTAGACCTGTGTGGCCGCTCTGTGTCTGACCTGTCTGGTCGCTCTGTGTCTGACCTGTCTGTGTCTGACCTGTCTGGCCGCTCTGTGTCTGACCTGTCTGTGTCCGACCTGTCTGGCCGCTCTGTGTCTGACCTGTCTGGCCGCTCTGTGTCTGACCTGTCTGTGTCTGACCTGTCTGGCCGCTCTGTGTCTGACCTGTCTGTATCTGACCTGTCTGGCTGCTCTGTGTCTGACCTGTCTGTGTCTGACCTGTCTGGCCGCTCTGTGTCTGACCTGTCTGTGTCTGACCTGTCTGGCCGCTCTGTGTCTGACCTGTCTGGCCGCTCTGTGTCTGACCTGTCTGTGTCTGACCTGTCTGGCCGCTCTGTGTCTGACCTATCTGTGTCTGACCTGTCTGGCCGCTCTGTGTCTGACCTGTCTGGCCGCTCTGTGTCTGACCTGTCTGTGTCTGACCTGTCTGGCCGCTCTGTCTGACCCGTCTGTGTCTGACCTGTCTGGCCGCTCTGTGTCTGACCTGTCTGTGTCTGACCTGTCTGTGTCTGACCTGTCTGTGTCTGACCTGTCTGGCCGCTCTGTGTCTGACCTGTCTGTGTCTGACCTGTCTGTGTCTGACCTGTCTGGCCGCTCTGTGTCTGACCTGGCCACGCCGACGCCGGCCTCCGAGGCGAGGATCGCCTCCCGCAGGTTGATGGCCGGAAGTCGGATGTCGCGCCGGAGGCTGTACTTGACGTCAATGGCGTCGACGGCGGCCAGCTGGCCGGTGGTGCCGCGGTCCGCCACGAACCTGACACCAGAGGGCAGACGGCGGGTCAAATGATGGGTCACGGAGGGTCGGACGGAGGGTCGGGCGGAGGGTCGGACGGAGGGTCGGGCGGAGGGTCGGACGGAGGGTCAAATGATGGGTCACGGAGGGTCGGACGGAGGGTCGGGCGGAGGGTCGGACGGAGGGTCAAATTATGGGTCACGGAGGGTCGGGCGGAGGGTCGGACGGAGGGTCAAATGATGGGTCACGGAGGGTCGGGCGGAGGGTCGGACGGAGGGTCGGGCGGAGGGTCAAATGATGGGTCACGGAGGGTCGGGCGCAGGGTCGGACGGAGGGTCGGACGGAAGGTCAGACGGAGGGTCAAATGATGGGTCACGGAGGGTCGGGCGGAGGGTCGGACGGAGGGTCGGACGGAAGGTCAGACGGAGGGTCAAATGATGGGTCACGGAGGGTTGGGCGGAGGGTCGGACGGAGGGTCGGACGGAGGGTCGGGCGGAGGGTCAAATGATGGGTCACGGAGGGTCGGGCGGAGGGTCGGACGGAGGGTCGGACGGAGGGTCGGACGGAGGGTCGGGAGGAGGGTCGGGAGGAGGGTCAAATGATGGGTCACGGAGGGTCCGGCGGAGGGTCGGACGGAGGGTCGGACGGAAGGTCAGACGGAGAGTCAAATGATGGGTCACGGAGGGTCGGGCGGCGGGTCGGACGGAGGGTCGGACGGAGGGTCGGACGGAGGGTCGGACGGAGGGTCGGGCGGAGGGTCGGGAGGATGGTCGGGATGAGGGCCGGACGGAGGGTCGGGAGGAGGGTCGGGAGGAGGGTCGGGAGGAGGGTCGGACGGAGGGTCAAATGATGGGTCACGGAGGGTCGGACGGAGGGTCGGGCGGAGGGTCGGACGGAGGGTCGGGAGGAGGGTCGGACGGAGGGTCGGGAGGGGGTCGGGAGGAGGGTCGGACGGAGGGTAGGGAGGAGGGTCGGGAGGAGGGTCGGACGGAGGGTCAAATGATGGGTCACGGAGGGTCAGACGGAGGGTCGGGCGGAGGGTCGGACGGAGGGTCGGACGGAGGGTCGGACGGAGGGTCGGGAGGAGGGTCGGGAGGAGGGTCGGGAGGAGGGTCGGGAGGAGGGTCGGGAGGAGGGTCGGGAGGAGGGTCGGACGGAGGGTCGGACGGAGGGTCGGGCGGAGGGTCGGACGGAGGGTCGGACGGAGGTCGGACGGAGGGTCGGGCGGAGGTCGGGCGGAGGGTCGGACGGAGGGTCGGACGGAGGGTCGGACGGAGGGTCGGGCGGAGGTCGGGAGGAGGTCGGGAGGAGGGTCGGGAGGAGGGTCGGACGGCGGGTCGGGAGGAGGGTCGGACGGAGGTCGGGAGGAGGCTCGGACGGAGGTCGGACGGAGGGTCGGGAGGAGGGTCGGAAGGAGGGTCGGAAGGAGGGTCGGACGGAGGTCGGACGGAGGGTAGGGCGGAGGGTCGGACGGAGGGTCGGACGGAGGTCGGACGGAGGGTCGGACGGAGGGTCGGACGAGGGTCGGGAGGAGGGATGGAGGAGGGTCGGGCGGAGGGTCGGAGGAGGGTCGACGGAGGGTCGGGAGGAGGGTCGGACGGAGGGTCGGACGGAAGGTCGACGGAGGGTCGGGAGGAGAGTCGGGAGGAGGGTCGGAGGAGGGTCGGACGGAGGAGGGTCGGACGGAGGAGGGTCGGACGGAGGAGGGTCGGACGGAGGAGGGTCGGACGGAGAGGGTCGACGGAGGAGGGTCGGACGGAGGAGGGTCGGACGGAGGAGGGTCGGGAGGAGGGTCGGACGGAGGGTCGGACGGAGGGTCGGACGGAGGGCCGGGAGGAGGGTCGGGAGGAGGGTCGGACGAAGGGTCGGACGGAGGGTCGGAGGAGGGTCGGAGGAGGGTCGGGAGGAGGGTCGGGAGGAGGGTCGGACGGAGGGTCGGACGGAGGGTCGGACGGAGGGTCGGACGGAGGGTCGGACGAGGGTCGGGAGGAGGGTGGGGAGGAGGGTCGGGAGGAGGTCGGACGGAGGGTCGGACGGAGGGTCAAATGATGGGTCACGGAGGGTCGGGCGGAGGGTCGGGCGGAGGATCGGGAGGTGGGTCGGACGGAGGGTCGGACGGAGGGTCGGGAGGAGGGTTCGACGGAGGGTCGGGAGGAGGGTCGGGAGGAGGGTCGGAGGAGGGTCGGGAGGAGGGTCGGGAGGAGGGTCGGACGGAGGGTTGGGAGGAGGGTCGGACGAGGGTCGGAGGAGGGTCGGGAGAAGGTCGGGAGGAGGGTCGGGAGGAGGGTCGGACGGAGGGTCGGACGGAGGGTCGGAGGAGGGTCGGGAGGAGGGTCGGGAGGAGGGTCGGGAGGAGGGTCGGGCGGAGGGTCGGACGGAGGGTCGGACGGAGGGTCGGACGGAGGGTCGACGGAGGTCAAATGATGGGTCACGGAGGGTCGGGCGAGGGTCGGGCGGAGGGTCGGGAGGAGGGTCGGGCGGAGGGTCGGCCGGAGGGTCGGGCGGGGGGGGGGGAGGAGGGTCAGGAGGAGGGTCGGACGGAGGGTCGGACGGAGGGTCGGACGAGGGTTGGGCGGAGGGTCGGACGGAGGGTCGGACGGAGGGTCGGACGAGGGTCGGACGGAGGGTCGGACGGAGGGTCGGGCGGAGGGTCGGGCGGAGGGTCGGGCGGAGGGTCGGACGGAGGGTCGGGAGGAGGGTCGGAGGAGGGTCGGACGGAGGGTCGGACGGAGGTCGGACGGAGGGTCGGACGGAGGGTCGGAAGGAGGGTCGGGCGGAGGGTCGGGAGGGGGGTCGGACGGAGGGTCGGGAGGAGGGTCGGACGAAGGGTCGGACGGAGGGTCGGGAGGAGGGTCGGAAGGAGGGTCGGACGGAGGTCGGGCGGAGGGTCGGACGGAGGGTCGGGCGGAGGGTCGGACGGAGGGTCGGACGGAGGGTCGGACGGAGGGTCGGACGGAGGGTCGGACGGAGGGTCGGACGGAGGGTCGGGAGGAGGGTCGGGAGGAGGGTCGGACGGAGGGTCGGGAGGATGGTCGGGAGGATGGTCGACGGAGAGTCGGACGAGGGTCGGACGGAGGGTCGGACGGAGGGTCGGACGGAGGGTCGGGGAGGAGGGTGGGACGGAGGAGGGTCGACGGAGGAGGGTCGGACGGCGGAGGGTCGGACTGAGGAGGTCGGACGGAGGAGGGTCGGACGGAGGAGGGTCGGACGGAGGAGGGTCGGGAGGAGGGTCGGACGGAGGAGGGTCGGACGGAGGAGGGTCGGACGGAGGAGGGTCGGACGAGGAGGGTCGGACGGAGGAGGGTCGGACGGAGGAGGGTCGGACGGAGGGTCGGACGGAGGGGTCGGGAGGAGGGTCGGGAGGAGGGTCGGACGGAGGGTCGACGGAGGGTCGGGAGGAGGATCGGGAGGAGGGTCGGGAGGAGGGTCGGAGGAGGGTCGGACGGAGGGTCGGACGGAGGGTCGGACGGAGGGTCGGGAGGAGGGTCGGGAGGAGGGTCGGGAGGAGGGTCGGGAGGAGGGTCGGACGGAGGGTCGGACGGAGGGTCAAATGATGGGTCACGGAGGGTCGGGCGGAGGGTCGGGCGGAGGGTCGGGCGGAGGGTCGGCGGAGGGTCGGACGGAGGTCGGGAGGAGGGTCGGGAGGAGGGTCGGGAGGAGGGTCGGAGGAGGGGTCGGACGGAGGGTCGGAGGAGGTCGGGAGGAGGGTCGGACGGAGGGTCGGACGGAGGGTCGGGAGGAGGGTCGGGAGGAGGGTCGGGAGGAGGGTCGGGAGGAGGGTCGGACGGAGGGTCGGACGGAGGGTCGACGGAGGGTCGGGCGGAGGGTCGGGAGGAGGTCGGGAGGAGGGTCGGGAGGAGGGTCGGACGGAGGGTCGGGCGGAGGGTCGGGCGGAGGGTCGGACGGAGGGTCAAATGATGGGTCACGGAGGGTCGGGCGGAGGGTCGGACGGAGGGTCGGACGGAGGGTCGGACGGAGGGTCGGGCGGAGGGTCGGGCGGAGGGTCGGGAGGATGGTCGGAGGAGGGCCGGACGGAGGGTCGGGAGGAGGGTCGACGGAGGGTCAAATGATGGGTCACGGAGGGTCGGGCGGAGGGTCGGACGGAGGGTCGGACGGAGGGTCGGACGGAGGGTCGGGAGGAGGGTCGGGAGGAGGGTCGGACGGAGGGTAGGGAGGAGGGTCGGGAGGAGGGTCGGGAGGAGGGTCGGGAGGAGGGTCGGACGGAGGGTCAAATGATGGGTCACGGAGGGTCAGACGGAGGGTTGGGCGGAGGGTCGGACGGAGGGTCGGACGGAGGGTCAGACGGAGGGTCGACGGAGGGTCGGGAGGAGGGTCGGACGGAGGGTCGGACGGAGGGTCGGGACGGAGGTCGGACGGAGGGTCGGACGGAGGGTCGGGAGGAGGGTCGGGAGGAGGGTCGGGAGGAGGGTCGGACGGAGGGTCGGACGGAGGGTCGGAGGGAGGGTCGGGAGGAGGTCGGACGGAGGGTCGGACGGAGGGTCGGACGGAGGGTCGGACGGAGGGTCGGGAGGAGGGTCGGGAGGAGGGTCGGGCGGAGGGTCAAATGATGGGTCACGGAGGTCGGGCGGGGGGTCGGGAGGAGGTCGGGCGGAGGTCGGGCGGAGGGTCGGACGGAGGGTCGGGCGGAGGGTCGGGCGGAGGGTCGGGCGGAGGGTCGGGCGGAGGGTCGGACGGAGGGTCGGACGGAGGGTCGGACGGAGGGTCGGGAGGAGGGTCGGGAGGAGGGTCGGGAGGAGGGTCGGACGGAGGGTCGGGAAGAGGGTCGGGAGGAGGGTCGGGCGGAGGGTCGGGAGGAGGGTCGGGAGGAGGGTCGGGAGGAGGGTCGGGAGGAGGGTCGGGAGGAGGGTCGGGAGGAGGGTCGGGAGGAGGGTCGGGAGGAGGGTCGGGAGGAGGGTCGAGAGGAGGGTCGGACACGGATGAGGCATCTTATTACATACGCGATGCTGTGCAGAAAAGAGCATACCAGAATCTATTTAGACCAACTACATCAAAAAGGACACGGACCTACCACAATATCATGCAAAAAGGGCATACAACTCTACATGTGACACAGCCCGGCGAACTGATGTAACAGCAGTCATCACGATCCGGCAGCCCAGTGGACTCGGAAAGCGCCCCTTCTCACCGCAGGATCTGGTCGCTGAAGCCGAACAGGTTGACGTTCAGCGGCTCCGTCTTCAGGTAGCTGCCCTCGGCCTTGGTGTGGCTGTGAACAGAAAACAGGTCGGTTGCCAGGATGGACCGATGATACATCTAATGATGGTGTGATAGATCTTTTCATATCCAACTCAAATTGCTACACGTACGAACGTTTACCACACGATTTAGTGCACAGGCAGATACACATTTATTGAGAAACTAATTTATATATTTAAGCCCCGAGGGGGCGCCGCCCCGCAAGACTAGGCCGCGTATTAACGCGAGGCGGCGCGGGCGGGGGCCATGCCATGATATAAGCTGCAATATGAGGACCAACTCTTAAATGTCTCTCTGTGTGTTTTGATATAATGTGTTGAATAAGTCAATGGGGGAAAAATGCAAAAAAAAAACTGCCACAAATGAAAAACTAAAATCTATAAGAACACACCATTGACAAAACGTGTATTATTCAAGGAAATGATCACTACCAAGTATACGACCCACTGGATCTAGGTACTATAGGGTACCACACAGGCGCTGCCATGAGTGGCACTGACATGAGGTCGACGTTGACGAACTGAAGGCCGTGGTTGACGGTGTCGCGGTAGAGCTGCAGGGTGCGGCTCAGGTGCCAGGTGCCGGCGCCGGAGCCCATCACCACCACGTTGTCCACCTGCAGAGAGGAGAGACAGATGTTAACGGAGCACGGCAACATCACGGCTGGTGCAACGTGATGACACCGTGATGCGAGAGGAACTGCACGGCGGCGCATCCGTACCGCTATTAACGGAGCACGGCAACATCACGGCTGGTGCAACGTGATGACACCGTGATGCGAGAGGAACTGCACGGCGGCGCATCCGTACCGCTATTAACGGAGCACGGCAACATCACGGCCGGCTCAACGTGATGACACCGTGATGCGAGAGGAACTGCACGGCGGCGCATCCGTACCGCTATTAACGGAGCACGGCAACATCACGGCCGGCTCAACGTGATGACACCGTGATGCGAGAGGAACTGCACGGCGGCGCATCCGTACCGCTATTAACGGAGCACGGCAACATCACGGCCGGCTCAACGTGATGACACCGTGATGCGAGAGGAACTGCACGGCGGCGCATCCGTAACCGCTATTAACGGAGCACGGCAACATCACGGCCGGCTCAACGTGATGACACCGTGATGCGAGAGGAACTGCACGGCGGCGCATCCGTAACCGCCATATGGACTTGCAAAAGGGAAACGACGAGAGATAAGTAGGTATGAAATAAAGAACAATTTAAAACACATCCAGTATGTCTAGCAAGTCACACAACAATGATTGTAAGAAACGCGAGCTGGTTAAACATATCCCGAATCATCGCTTAACAGAAACGAGAGGGCTGGGAAAATATGGAGAGAGCCGAATCATCACTTAACAAGTCAGGTACCGTACTTCCCCGGTGCCCATACACCTGACAGCACACAACAGTCACCAACAAGTGGACCTCAAGAGCACACAACAGTCACCAACAAGTGGACCTCAAGAGCACGCAACAGTCACCAACAAGTGGACCTCAGTCCTGAATAGAGCACACAACAGCCACCAACAAGTGGACCTCAGTCCTCGATATAGTACACAACAGCCACCAACAAGTGGACCTCAGTCCTGAATAGAGCACACAACAGCCACCAACAAGTGGACCTCAGTCCTCGATATAGTACACAACAGCCACCAACAAGTGGACCTCAGTCCTCGATATAGTACACAACAGCCACCAACAAGTGGACCTCAGTCCTCGATATAGTACACAACAGCCACCAACAAGTGGACCTCAGTACTTGATAGAGCACACAACAGCCACCAACAAGTGGACCTCAGTACTTGATAGAGCACACAACAGCCACCAACAAGTGGACCTCAGTCCTCGATAGAGCACACAACAGCCACCAACAAGTGGACCTCAGTCCTGAATAGAGCACACAACAGCCACCAACAAGTGGACCTCAGTCCTGAATAGAGCACACAACAGCCACCAACAAGTGGACCTCAGTCCTCGATATAGTACACAACAGCCACCAACAAGTGGACCTCAGTCCTCGATATAGTACACAACAGCCACCAACAAGTGGACCTCAGTCCTCGATATAGTACACAACAGCCACCAACAAGTGGACCTCAGTCCTCGATATAGTACACAACAGCCACCAACAAGTGGACCTCAGTCCTCGATATAGTACACAACAGCCACCAACAAGTGGACCTCAGTCCTCGATATAGTACACAACAGCCACCAACAAGTGGACCTCAGTCCTGAATAGAGTACACAACAGCCACCAACAAGTGGACCTCAGTACTTGATAGAGCACACAACAGCCACCAACAAGTGGACCTCAGTCCTCGATATAGTACACAACAGCAACCAACAAGTGGACCTCAGTCCTCGATAGAGCACACAACAGCCACCAACAAGTGGACCTCAGTCCTGAATAGAGCACACAACAGCCACCAACAAGTGGACCTCAGTCCTGAATAGAGCACACAACAGCCACCAACAAGTGGACCTCAGTACTTGATAGAGCACACAACAGCCACCAACAAGTGGACCTCTGTCCTCGATAAAGTACACAACAGCCACCAACAAGTGGACCTCAGTCCTCGATAGAGCACACAACAGCCACCAACAAGTGGACCTCAGTCCTGAATAGAGCACACAACAGCCACCAACAAGTGGACCTCAGTACTTGATAGAGCACACAACAGTCACCAACAAGTGGACGTCAGTCCTGAATAGCCGAACACACCTCGGAATCGGATTATAAAAACTACCAACAAACACTCACAAACCACTTCAGCCTGTTCAGTGGCGCAACAAGGACCGGCGGGGAGCGAACAGATGCATGTGAACAATCGATCAATACAATTCCAAGTTTTGAAGAAACAAATAACACAATGTAATACTTATCTACCTAAGGCATTCAGATCTGCCGTTATCAGAAACTATTTATAGATAAAAACTATGTGTTGATAATATATCAACCAGGAAAGTTTGCAGAATTACATGGCAAGCTTTCGAATATGTTTTCACTTCTGCTACCTGGGACCGGCCAGGGGAGCAGCAGCGCCCACCAGCGCCCCTCACGTTCCCAGCAGTCGCGCAAGGAAACCTCACGCGCCAGTCACGTGCGTAATCCTCGTACCCAGCCTATCCCGAGCCCGGTGAGCCTGTTAGCGGGGCAGAGGTCGATCCAATTAGATCGGCAGCGCGGGCCCGGGCCGCCCGAGTCGGGCCAACGCCTACCCGTCTGAATCGGCAGAGCGGCTCCGCGCGCCGCAGCAGGTCCACAGACGCGCCCCGGCCGTCCCGCCGGCCCCGTCTGCAGCCGACCAGGCGACCCGCGCCAACGCCAACATGCAAGGTACGGTCCGTGCCGGTCCGTCAGCCACCTACGTTTGGCGTGATGACCTGCTCTGACTCGGTACGTCTTGGTATTTTGAAAGGAAATGTGATATATGGTGAGGACATTGTTTTTTTGTTCCGGTGGTTAACCCGCGCACTGCAGTGGGGGGGGGGGGTGATCCCCCCCCCTTCAGGTTTTTCGCAGATAGCGAAAAAACGGCGGCTCGCAGCGTCGCCGAGTTTTGGCACACCTGTTAGGACATCAATTGCGCAAACTTCGAAAAAAATGAACCTCGGGTTATCTCAGGTCAGGTCACCAGACCAGGTCAAGTGAACCGACCTTCAAAAATGTTTGCAGTTGTGCCAAAGCCAGAGTTTCTCACCGATCAGTTTGAGACGTACAGGTTGTCATGAGGGCAATAAGTACTTACAATTCGTATATCTCGGAATTTTGATATCGGTAACCTAAGGTCAAGTCAATTTCATGACCTCCCATAATAAGTCAATGCGGAAATATTAAAATGCTTCCTATTTCAAGGATATGCATGATATTAGTCCAATTGCTTCTGGATCATGTTATTATAGGATGTTCTTGATGATCCAAGTGTAAGTTTTGTTCAGTGACCCCTATGGGGTCATTTGAGGTTATCCGAGGTTACCATCACTTTTTGTGTCAATAACTCGCGACATAATGCAGATAGAAGTAAAACCGACAGCAATGTATTTGTATCGTCGAGACACGTCTCTATATATGCAACATGACCTACTTGGGTCTTGACCTCATGTCAAGGTCACGTGACCTGAAGTCAAATTGTTAAGTTGACTTAACAAGGTCAACATGTATATCATTCAAAGCGTCTTGAAGAGGCAAACACAATGGCGTAAACAGTTTTCCGTTATCTCTATTAGGTAAACAGTGATTAGCGAAAAACAGTTTGGCAAAAAGCAACATTTTCTTTTTCTTCTTTGACCTCTGTTGCCTCAAATATTGCCCTGAGATCAAATTTGAGGACACCTTGTCGATTAAAAATTTCAATGACTGCGAATCGCTTTTTCCGTTTGTTTCTAGCTAGCATAGTTTCCGAGATATATGGGAATTTCTGGAGCCAAGTCCTAAAACTGGAAGAAAAAAAAACTGGACAATTTGACCTTTGATGACCTCTGGTGACCTCAATTTCGACCTGACCTAAAAAAATACTGAAATACTTTCGATAGAACTTGTATCACGCTATCAAACGCCGCTTTCCGCTTGTCGCTACGTTGCGTAGTTTTCGAGATCTCACGGGGGCGGAAATCACCCCCCCCCCCCCCCCTGCAGTTCGTGTTCGGCGCAAACCCCCTGCAGTGCGAGGGTTAAGGTGTTCTGTTACAGTACAATTCCGTCCATACAAATATGTACGTCTGCAATAATATGATGATGATGATGATGGGGGCTTTAGGGCGCCGTAACAACCTGGTTATGTGGCGCCCTGTCTGCAATAATACGATCGTGTGAAAATGATCTTCAATGTTAATTATAGGAGAATCCATGTCTATTTATCCATCAGCCACGCACTGTCGTAGTCTACGAACCAGTCATCCGTGGCCGACCGACTCTAGACTTCGACTCCGGTTCCGAATCTGACTCTGACTCTGACTCTGACTCCGACTCTGACTCTGCCGTATCTCCCCAGCCTCGGAGCGGCTACTGGCCGTGTCCGCCGGCCTGACGCTCTTCTCCCTGCTGCTGCTGGTGTGGGCCGGCTCGGTGGGCGCGGCCGGCCCTGCCCCTGCCCCGGCCCCAGCTCCGTCTCCAGCTCCGTCTCCGTCGGCCGCCCCGGCTCCCCCCGCGTCGGACCGGCGCCGGTCTCTGCTGTCCCCCCGCCGCCGCTACCCGCCGTGTCAGTTTAGTCCGCGCTGCAGCTGCAGTAACTCCGGCCCCGACCTGGGTCTGGTGCTCTGCGAACACGTGAGGCTGGTGGAGGTACCGGCCGCCATCAACACCACCAAGGTGTTCTCGCTAACGCTGAGAGACAACGGACTCGGAGAGCTGAGCGGAGACCGGTTCTACATGGCGCGTGAGTCTACAGAGTGGGGTGGGCGACCCATCTGGCCAGACATGCACGTGATATGCAGGTGTCCTGCTTAGTTTCGCTGCCTCAACTCAAAAATAAATATAACGTGGGTTAATCTTTCAAACATGCGAGTCAGACGAAGGCTGCGCTGGTAACAAATTGTCTCTGTCGTCGCCGCGCTCGTGCATGTATATGGCAAAGTATTATTGGTGCCAAATTCGCCCAACACGATGAGGCCAAAAGCCAGTGTCGAAGTGTGCCCACACAGTGCCCAGATGACTGACTGACTCCCGGCAGGTTTGTGGCGGCTCAAACAATACACAGCAATGACCCCGTACCCCTCATGACCCCGTATCCCTCCCTGCCTCCCACGACAGGTCTGTGGCGGCTCACACAATACACAGCAATGACTCCGTATCCCTCCCTCCCTCCCTCCCACGACAGGTCTGTGGCGGCTCACACAATACACAGCAATGACCCCGTATCCCTCCCTCCCTCCCACGGCAGGTCTGTGGCGGCTCACACAATACACAGCAATGACCCCGTATCCCTCCCTCCCTCCCACGACAGGTCTGTGGCGGCTCACACAATACACAGCAATGACCCCGTATCCCTCATGACCCCGTATCCCTCATGACCCCGTACCCCTCCCTCCCTCCCTCCCACGACAGGTCTGTGGCGGCTGGCTGTGCAGGATAACGAACTCGGCGCGGTGCCGGAGCGGGCCTTCAGCGGCCTGGAGCGGTCTCTGTGGCAGTTGGACCTCAGCGGAAACCGGCTGACCAGAGTGCCGCACCAGGCAATCCGCGGCCTCGCCAGTCTCCGGCTGCTGGACCTCTCAGGTGAGACTGTGACTTATCAAGTCAGTCCTTTAATATCAGGTTATAACTGTGACCGCTCGGCTTAGAACTGTGACCTCTCAGGTTAAACTTGCGACCTCTGAGGCTAGCCCCGTGACCACTCGGATAAACATGTGGCCCCCTCATGTCTGTTCTGTGGCCTTCCGGGGCGGACATGTGACCTCTCAGATCAGTCCAATGACCTATCAGGTTAGGCCTGTAACCTTTCAGGTCAATACGATCACCTACCTGTCGGGTGACGACGGTAGTATCAAAATTCAAACGGGATACAATGGTCTAAATCGGGACGAAGCCTTTGTCGTAACATCACGCCTATGTTTTTGCGAGGAAGACAAATAAAAGCACCTAGTGACATCTGCAGCCGAAAAGATGTCGTTGTCTTCCGACGACAGCCGAGCTCGACTGGAGGGCTTCTTTCTGAGCACGGTGGCCATGACCCGAAACATGGTTAGGATCAATATCGGGAAACCGGCCGGTCCCGACTCGTGCAGGTCAGCATATGCGGGGCTTCTCCGTTAGAGCACAAATGCCGTAAAAGCAGAAAAGCACAATCGGCAACTCTAAAACAGACAATACTCCACAGCATAGGGAAACTCTGCGAATCGCAAGGCAAATTTACTCTTCAGCATCCTAGCAGTATCTATGATGAGCGAATATATATATATATATATATATATATATATATATATATATATATATATATATATATATATATATATATATATATATATATATATATATTCAATTCAAAAAGCTGAGTGAAACGTAACCGTGCACCATGTGTAACATATAATGTTTGTCCCACGGCAATCCTACGTCTGTCCCCCCCCCTCCGTCAGGTAACCGGATATCGACGGTGCGCCGGAGCGACCTGCAGGGCCTGGAGGCACATCTGGAGACGCTGGTGCTGGCCGGGAACTTCCTCCGCCAGCTGCCGGCCGGCATGCTGGATGGCCTGGGCGCCCTGCACGTCCTGGACTTGTCGGCCAACACGCTGACCGCGCTGCCGGCCAGCTGCCTGGCCGGCGCGCCACGGCTCACGGAGCTCAACCTCGCCAGGAATCTGCTCACCGAACTGACGTTCGCTGCGCTGGCAGGAACGCCCGTCCGCACCGTACTGCTCGGAGGAAATCTCGTCAATGATACCCGCTTCGAGACCGACACAGATGCCGGCGGTGACGTCCAGCTGAAGTTGCAGGTGTTGGACCTGAGCGATAACCGGATCAGCTACCTCCCGGAGGCCGCCTGGGCCGACTTCGCGCAGCTGGACTCGCTCACCCTGCGCGGTAACCAGCTGGAGGAGGTGGACAAAGCGGCGTTCGAGTCGGCGCCGGCCATCCGCGAGCTCTACATGCACGACTGCTCGCTGTCCACGCTGGCCAACGACACCCTCCTGCCGCTGGCCCACTCACTCCGGGTACTAGACCTCGGCTACAACCGGCTGACGCAGTTCCCGTGGCACTCTCTGCCCGAGGGGCTCGAGTCGCTCGCGCTCAACGACAACCGGCTGGCTCACGTGCCGGCCGAGGAGCTGAACCGACTGACCGGTCTGCAGAAACTGGACCTGCTCGGCGAGGCGATGGGCGAGATGAACGTGAGCGCGCTGACGCTGGACCTGCGCAGCGCCGGGCTCAGCGTGCTGTCCGGCCCGCGGCTGACGAACGAGCTGACTGACGGCGTCGGCGCCGTCGTGCGCCGGCTCTACCTCGGCCAGAACGGCCTGGAGGCCATCGACGCTGACGCCTTCAGCGACTGTCCGATCCTGAAACACCTGGATCTCTCGCACAACCGGATCGGCGAGCTGAGCTCGGCGGCGTTCCAGAAGCTCGGTCCCAGCCTGGAGAGCCTGGTGGTGTTCGACGGGTACTCGGCGGCCGCCTTCCCTATCGACCAGCTGCAGTACCTCACCAGTCTGAAGACGCTCGACTTCTCCGGCAACCGCATGGCCACGCTGCCGGCCGCGTCGTTCGCGACCATGAAGGAGCTGCGCCACCTGCTGCTGGAGCATAACCGGATCACCCAGCTGGACGCAGCCACCTTCAGCGCTGACCACACCACCAGCCTGCAGACGGTGCGGCTCGCCTTCAACCAGATCTCCAGCATCGGCTCCGGCACGTTCCGCCGCCTGGAGGCGCTGGAGGAGGTCCGCCTGGCCGACAACGCCGTGGCGTCACTGGAGGAGGGGGCGTTCAGCGAGCTGGCCCAGCTGCGCGCGGTGGCACTGGACGGTAACCGGCTGACTGAGCTGCCGGACGGCGCCTTCAGCAGCCTGCCGCGCGCCAGTCGCATCTCGCTCGCCCATAACCAGCTGACGGCGCTCAACCTGGACGCGTTCGACCAGGTGGGCACGCTGGCCAGCCTCCAGCTGGACGTCAGCCACAACAGCATCGCCGCGCTCGACATGGAGCGCGAGTACTGGCACAGCTTCACCAGTTTCGAGTACCTCGACCTCAGCCACAACCGCATCAGCCGCATGACCGGCAAGTTCTTCGAGACGATGCGCTCGTCGCTGACGCACGCGTCGCTGGCGCACAACAACATCACGAACGTCAGCCGCGACGTGTTCGGCTTAATGCCCTACATCCAGCTGCTCGACCTCAGCGACAACGCCATTGACCACATCGACTACGACGCCTTCCGCAGCGCCGTCAACCTGCAGACGCTTAACGTGTCGCGCAACAACCTGACGGAGCTGCCGGCCGAGCTGGTGCAGAACCTGGTCAGTTTTCGCGCACTGGACGTCTCGCACAACCGGCTCACCGAGCTGCCGGCCAACCTGTTTCGACGCACCGCGCTGCAGATCCTGCGAGCCTCCCACAACAACCTCACCGCCTTCCCGGGCGACTGTCTGAGCCGCGTCGGCGACTCCCTCCGCGAGCTCGACCTCAGTCAAAATGGGATCACGATCCTCACTGACGACCTCCTGCACCGACTCGGCCGGCTGGCGCGTCTCGACCTCTCCCACAACCGCATCCTGTCGGTGGAGGCGGGCTCGCTGCGCGGGCTGCGCTCACTCCGGCGGCTCGACCTCTCCGGTAACCGGCTGGGGGACCTGGCCGCCGCCGCCGCTCTCCATGACCTCTCCGAACTCCGCCGCCTCCGTCTGGCCAACACCTCGCTCACCCGGTTCCCGTCCATGTCGGCCCACACCCTGGAGGAGATCGACGCGTCAGACAACGCCATCATCACGCTGCGCACCGAGACCTTCGCCAACCTGACTGCCCTCCGTCGTCTGCGGCTGGGAGGGAACCGGCTCGCAGCCGTTGACCGTGCCGTCTGGAGCATGCTCTCCGATCTGCACGCGCTCAGCCTGGCCGGCAACCCCTTCAGCAACGTGTCCCAGCTCAACCTGGACGGGCTGCAGCAGCTCACCGAGCTCGACCTCGCCCACATCGATACCAACCAGATGCAAGTGAGTTCACGTCTGATTTCCGGCCACAGTTCGGCTCACAGATGTTAACAGGCCAAATGTTCAGTGTTTCACAGTCATGTCTGTCATGCCAGTCGTCAATTGTCAGATCTGTACACTGCGCCGCCTCAGCTGACGCATCGACTCTTCGTCTCTCCGTTCCCAGCCGGAGCTGTTAGCGCCGCTGCAGTCCCTGACGTCACTGACGCTCAGCGTCAGTGACGTCAGCGCCGGCGGTGTCGTCAGCAGCAGTAACAGCGGTGACGGTGATCTCCCAGGCATGGTGCGACGGCGGCCCAGCCTGCGTCACCTTCACATCCACCTGAACGGCACGCTGACATCACAGCTGCACGGCGAGCTGGGCCACCAGCTGTGTAACATCACCTTCAGTGGCCCGGCGGCGCGGGGACTCGCAGCCAACGCACTCAAGGTGGGTCCGGTCATCCAGGGCAACGGCCAGGGGTGAGGCGATGAGTGGCGCAGGCAACGGCCAGGGGTGAGGCGATGAGTGGTGCAGATGGGTTGATGGTGATTGGCGATGATTTCGGCTTACAGGACATAACAAGCCACCAGCTGGTGGGTTAATGATGGGCAGCATAGGAAGTATTGCAAAACGACAAATGTGTACCACTTGAATGCCATCATATACCGCAACCCTTTCAAGGACGCGACATGTATCATCAGTACCTGGAAATCTGCCGCAGACGGTGACCTGCAGCATCTGCACCTAGCGGTGCGAGACGTGCTGTCCTGACCTCCCCCGGTTCGCCACAGACGGTGACCTGCCACCACCTGCACCTGACGGTGCAGGACGTGCTGACCTGCCCCCGGTTCGCCACAGACGGTGACCTGCCACCACCTGCACCTGACGGTGCGGGACGTGCCGGCCGAGTTCCGTCTGCCGGCGGCCGTGTTCCAGTCGCTGGACGCCGCCGTGCGCTACGTCTCTCTGCACGTGGCGGGGCCGGTGGCGGTGGGCCGGCCCTCCACCACCCAGTACCCCGGCCAGGCCGGGTCGGTGTTCCTCACCGCACTGGCGCTGGACGGAGACGGCTGGAACTGCGACTGCTCCGACACCGGCATCGGGTACGTGACAGGCCTAGGTGTAGGATGGCCAAATGGGTTGTGAATTGTGGCTAAGAGCAAGAGTAGTGAGGTAAAATTAATGTCAAGTCATTGAGGTGGATACTACATTCAAATGTAATGTGCCGCAATATGTTATGTCAATGTGCCGTTCCCCGGAACCGTAGGACCTTTTCCGTGCATTTGCTTATAGCATCGAGCGTCGATATCCTCTGAAAACTGAATTAAGTACATACACCATCGCCCTCATTTCAAGACCACGGTTTTCGGGACGAACGTGGCCAACCCCCCCTCTCTGTCCAGGTGGGTGGAGGAGTGGCTGACCGTGTGGCGCCACAACTTCTGTCCGGACGGCGGCGACGACAGCGACCACCAGTGCCGGGAGACCATCGGCCGTCTGCGGCGGGCCCGCTGCTCTACCGGCAAGTCTGTGCTCGCCGCGCTCAGCTCCGATATCGAGTGTCACAGCAGCGGCGCCGTGTCTACTGACGCCGCTCTCCTGCTGACCGCAGCGCTGGCCTTCGTCGCCGCCAGCGCCATCTATTAATCCGAGCTTCGCCCGCCAGCCGACTGGTGGCAGCACGTCCGCAATAACCCGTTTTTTATCCATAAAACTGGGTGGCTCAGGTCGGTGAATGAATCTAAATAAAACTTAATTTGAGTGGTATTTATAAAAAAGTTTTTGAATCAAAATACTGGATAAAACATTGTGAACGCCTCTCTCAATGTCTAGTAATACCAGCAATACACCGAACTGCATCTACCGTTTTCCACGCAACCAGCAAACGTGGCCGAAGTACGGATTACGGTAGCCACGCAGAAACCGCCATGCTGATCTCTGCAACGACCACAAGCACACGGATGACACCCCCAGCTCCCGATTCGCCACCACAGACACCACCAACAGACACCTGTTGAGTCTGAGCTTTCTACGTCTGAGCCCGCTGTCATCCCCCACGTAGCGGCCGGCCGGCCGGCTGGGGTGGCAGCGTGACCGCGGTGACCGCAGCTGAGCCAGCCGGGAGCGCCACTCGACACCTCATCTGTATGCGTGCCGTGGCGGCGGCGGCGGTCACACCCGGCCCGCGCACACATACCGGCGTCAGAGTGCCTCTCGTACCGCACGGCTGGTCACGTGACCGGCACACACAGACCGGCGTCAGCGGCACGGCTGGTCACGTGACCGGCGCACACAGACCGGCGTCCGCGGCACGGCTGGTCACGTGACCGGCACACACAGACCGGCGTCAGCGGCACGGCTGGTCACGTGACCGGCGCACACAGACCGGCGTCAGCGGCACGGCTGGTCACGTGACCGGCACACACAGACCGGCGTCAGCGGCACGGCTGGTCACGTGACCGGGGCACACAGACCAGCGTCAGCGGCACGGCTGGTCACGTGACCGGCGCACACAGACCGGCGTCAGCGGCACGGCTGGTCACGTGACCGGCGCACACAGACCGGCGTCAGCGACGCGGCTGGTCACGTGACCGGGGCACACAGACCGGCGACAGCGGCACGGCTGGTCACGTGACCGGGGCACACAGACCAGCGTCAGCGGCACGGCTGGTCACGTGACCGGCGCACACAGACCGGCGTCAGCGACGCGGCTGGTCACGTGACCGGGGCACACAGACCGGCGACAGCGGCACGGCTGGTCACGTGACCGGGGCACACAGACCAGCGTCAGCGGCACGGCTGGTCACGTGACCGGCACACACAGACCGGTGTCAGCGGCACGGCTGGTCACGTGACCGGCGTGAGCGGGACTCGCTAACACGGCTCCATATCCTAGTCACCGGCGCGAGTCCATCATCATAACTCCGCGTCGGCAGACGCTTTGCAGGCGAACGAACGCAGCTCAAATTGATTGTGCCGTCACAGCTACAAGCTGATTCGGCAGCTTTCCTCGGTTTTGCAATACCGGCTGGTCCAAATAAAACACATGCCAGTCATGTTCCAATGCTGGTTTGAGGTTGGCGAGATTACGCCAACGCTAAAATATGTGTAAATTCCAAGGGTAATATGTGTTTGTGGTGGCCGTTAGACGGTAATTAATGGCACGGAATTACCAAAGGGGCGTGCATGTAGCGCACGCCTCACGAAGTGAAAATACAAACACCATTGCATAAAGCAGTGCACACAGGCTGCAGTACTTTCCAACAAACAAAATCAGACGACAGCCGGCCAGTCGTTCCGATACGACACAGGCTGCAGTACTTTCCAACAAACAAAATCAGACGACAGCCGGCCAGTCGTTCCGATACGACACAGGCTGCAGTACTTTCCAACAAACAAAATCAGACGACAGCCGGCCAGTCGTTCCGATACGACACAGGCTGCAGTACTTTCCAACAAACAAAATCAGACGACAGCCGGCCAGTCGTTCCGATACGACACAGGCTGCAGTACTTTCCAACAAACAAAATCAGACGACAGCCGGCCAGTCGTTCCGATACGACACAGGCTGCAGTACTTTCCAACAAACAAAATCAGACGACAGCCGGCCAGTCGTTCAGATACGACACAGGCTGCAGTACTTTCCAACAAACAAAATCAGACGACAGCCGGCCAGTCGTTCCGATACGACACAGGCTGCAGTACTTTCCAACAAACAAAATCAGACGACAGCCGGCCAGTCGTTGCGCCGATACGACTGGCCAGCTGTCCCCGTTCAGTCAGCTGTCCCGTTCCCTGTGGCAGCTGTCAGCTGTCCCCGTTCACACAGCTAGCACTCTTACTGCTTCCTGGTAGAGGCCGGAGCTGACACGCAACACTGCGTGCCCGGCATAGCGTTGCGTCACGGCCAGAAAGAGCTCCAGGTGTCGGCGGCGCGGCGGCGTGGAGACTGTTTAATTAGGCCAGCTGACTGCGCGTAAACACGCCTGACCATTAACGAATCGTGACCTGTGGTCCGGCCAGTTGGTAGAGACTGAAAGACGCAGTGCGCTCGAGAACACTATTAACAGCATACAGAGCTTAACACAAACCCACTAAGTAGCGTGTGGCCCAGCCACAGCGCGTCCTGAGCGACTGCATTATCATCGCACTGATCCTAGCATGCCCAGCTGTGCGCCATTCGAGATGGTTTGCGTTGATGCATTAACTGAACTATGCCTGTGGAAGCACACCATCGCCCTGTGGACCAAACGTCTTGGCGGCATCCGTCGCTACCACAGTCCACAAGTCTCCACACGGCATTCCACCAGGCCGCACGCCATCCCGTCACATTCCACCAGGCCGCACGCCATCCCGTCACATGTTCACACATAAGCTGAATAATTGGTTGCTTTGGGATGACCTATTAGCTAAGATTGTACTATACCTCGTTCCACTCCAAGTTTGCGGCCGAAGCGCTTTAATAATAACAGCACGCGAAAACATATCACGAGGAGTTTTACGTTCAATTGCAAAATGCAAATGCAATGCAAATTGCTGAAAGCGCTTCGGCCGCCAACTTGGAGTGGAACGAGGTATAGTTAGGTTGATTGTGTTGTACCCTGTAGCATGGACGTATCCACGGTATGTGCAAGAATCATGTCACGACTAGAACTAGTTTAACGTGACAGCAAACGGAAAGCTGGCCACGCCATTCCCAACAGTTTGTTAGACTCAGGTCTTTAAAAACGCTCCAAAAGATCTCAAATAAGCGAACGAGACACTAACACGCGTTGAGATGGATATTTACGGTAGTTATGTAAGCTGGAAGCCAGCCGCGTTGCAGACGTGATCAACATGTGGTTTGCGCCCATTAAGTTGGGGAACCTTAACAGCGGCGGTAGGTAATACTTACATAGACACGCCTGCAGTTAAATAGGGTTGTGACAAATATGAATGGGATATGCTAAAATAATATCACTTCTATGTTCCATATCTGTATGTTCCATGGAACGTATACACTAAATATAAGCCGAAAATAGTACATGTTATATATAGATATAATGAATGTTTGTTGTAAAAATACGTACATTGTATTTCCTTTAGGACGCTAATTGCATGCCGCTTCTGATAAAATCGTTATAATTGGATGCAATTATAGTCCTCTCAGAATGTACCTACCTATAGGAATACAAAGGGAAAACAAAGCCACGTTCCCATTATTCATCATTTTGTTTGGATTCGCACTGCACTCTTCTTACTTCTTACTCTTCATACATTGTCTGAACTCTTTTCCCTCCGCCGGGCATGATGTGCCATCTCACCCCTCCCCTCCCCCTTCGTCAGGCACTAACCCCGCGAGGAACTAGAATGTACCACCCAGTCCGCGTCTGAGTGTGAAGAGGGTCGTATCGGGACAGCACTGGTCATTTACACAAACCAAGCTATCCCGGAAACTTTAACTTTCCACGAGTAAATGCTTTCTTTGCACACCTTTTCATAGCATGCATTCAAGTTTCCATAATTGTCCAGCAAGTTTTCGTCTATTTCTCCCCTCCGCAGATCGCCACTCGGCCCGCTGTCCAGCCGTCCAGCACATACCGGCCGCGATCTGCCCCAGGGGCGGATACAGGGGGGGGGGGGCGGCGGGGGGGCGGCAACCCCCCCCCCCCCCCCCCCCCCCCCCCCAGGGCGGATACAGGGGGGGGGCGGCGGGGGGCGCCCCCCCCCCCCCCCCCCCGAGGGCGCCTCTACGCGGAGCGCCGACGGAGCCTATATACGCGAAGCGGCGATGCATGATCAAAAACCCATGGACATTCCCAAAACCTCTAAGAACCTCTATTTTTTCTGAAAAACTCTATAATCCTCCGAAAATCTTCATAAAACCTCTAGATTAACTCTAGAATCTGACGTCAAAAGTCTTCAGATTTGACGTAAAACCTCTAATTGGAAGCGCTGTCGTACAGCGTCCTGGAAAAAGGCGCCAGAAAAGGCGCACCAGGCACCCGGGTTAGGTTAGGTATATTTTGTTATATATTTTGTTATCCTATTTGTTTAGACATGGTGCGCCTCTTCTAGCGCCTTGACAGATTTTGCAAATCTGGCGCAGTTCAGTCTTTTCTAAGCGGCGAGAATACCCGCCGAAGCGCGGCGCCGCACCTTCCAATGTTTGCTGAAGTCCTGTAAGAAGGTAGAGTCATCCGGCGATTTGAGCGACATCCGGCGATTGCCTCGTGTCAAAGCCTCGTGTGTTGTGACAAGTTATCGCACTAGATTGTGCCAAAAAGAGTAAATAAACCATATCTTCAGAGAGAAAGATGAGAAAGAGAGAAAGAGAGAAAGAGGACGAAAGAGAGAGAAAGAGAGAAGAGAGAAAGAGAGAGAAAGAGAAAGAGAGAGAAAGACGAGAAAGAGAGAGAAAGAGAGAAAGAGAGAGAAAGAGAGAAGATAGAGAAAGAGAGAGAAAGAGAGAGAAAGAGAGAGAAAGAGAGAGGAAAAGAGAGAGAGAGAGAGAAGAAGAGAGAAAGACGAGAGAAAGAGAGAGAAAGAGAGAGAAAGAGAGAGAAAGAGAGAGAGAAGAAGAGAGAGAAAGAGTGAGAAAAGAGAGAGAGAAGAGAGAAGAGAGAGAGAAGAGAGGTAGAGAGAGAAAGAGAGAGAAAGAGAGAGAAAGAGAGAGAAAGAGAGAGAAAGAGAGAGAAGAGAGAGAAAGAGAGAGAAAGAGGAGAGAAAGAGAGAGAAAGAGGAGGAAGAGAAGAGAGAGAATGAGGAGGAAGAGGAGAGAGAAAGAGAAGAATGAGAGAGAGGAAGAAGAGAGAGAAGAGAGAGAAAGA